>JBAKBP010002785.1:0-167728 GCA_037953745.1 Lithodes maja | reverse complement strand
CTATACTCTTCAACTTTCTTTTCTTTTTCCTCTCCTTAACCCATTTTCTTCTTTCTCTCTTCTCTTTCTGCTCCCCTGTTCCCTATTCCTCTATTCTCTCCTTGTCTTCTTATCTCCTATCGTCTTCCATTTTCTTCTCTCCTCTTCTCTCTCCTCTCTACTCTTCTTCTGTTCCCTTTTCTTCTCTGCTCTTCCATGCTCCTCCTGTCTTCTCTCTCTCCTCTCTCCCTCCTTACACTTCTCTTCACTAGAACTGTTGGTGCTTGATTTCCTTTGTGCTCCTCTTTACTCACTCTTCTTCTCCTCTATTCATTCCTCCTCTCACTCACACCTTTCTCTCTCTCTCTCTCTCTCTCTCTCAAGTAATTACAGACCAATTAGTCTAACTTCAATTGTAGGAAAAATCATGGAAAAAATCCATAGAGATAAGATAGTAGATTACCTCGAATCAAACAACCTAATCAAAAATAGTCAACACGGCTTTAGATCAAATAAGTCATGCTTAACAAATTTGATTGAATTTTATAACAAACTATTCACATATAACGACATGACGAAATCACTAGATATAATCTTCTTGGAGTTTCAAAAAGCCTTCGACAAGGTGCCACACCGAAAACTATTGGCTAAACTGGAGAGGATAGGTATCAAAGGTAAAATTAATTCCTGGATAAAAAATTGGCTTACAGACAGAAGACAGAGAATGGTGATAAATGGAGTGGAATCCGAGTGGGAGCCTGTCACTAGTGGAGTTCCACAGGGTTCGGTCCTTGGACCGGTCCTGTTTCTCATTTACATTAGCGATATTGATGTAGGGGTAAACAACACCATTTCCAAATTCGCCGACGATACAAAAATAGGAAATACAGTCCTGAACGAAGAAGATAGAAATGCATTGCAATCTGATTTAAACAAGATATCAGAGTGGTCGGAAAAATGGCAGATGCCCTTCAATGTCGATAAATGTCAGGTGCTGCAGGTTGGTAGCAGAAATATGAAATACAAATACGAAATGAATGGCAAACAAATAAAAACCGCAACGGTAGTAAAAGACCTAGGGGTACTAATATCTGAAAACCTAAAAATTTCCGACCAATGTATAACAGCTGCAAATAAGGCAAACATAGCATTGGGCTTTATTAACACTCAACGAACAGCTAGGTTATTAACTTCTATTACCTGCCAAGCGGGCAGATTTACCCTAAACGAGCTTCATTCCATGCTCTTTTTCATGCATAAAGAAGAGCCAGAGCGTAATACAATTATGTATCCGTGAAAGGGCGTTAATTGAACTTTAAAATGACACCTGAACCATCCTTCTACGACCACGGGTTGTCTTGCAACGATCGTGCAACACGAAGGAAAAATCCCTAAAATACGGTAATTTCCTTACATATTTCCCTGTCTAGGGAGGCAGTGGATGTGGATGTATGTTGAGGTGGGGCCAGTCGTGGTACGGGAGCCGTGCCGAATGGTCAGAGCCAACCTACGCTCCTCCCACCGCTCGGACTCTCTCTCAGAGCCAATTATGTGCTCAACATCGCATACGACTTAAGGCGGTCCCCGCTCTTTAGCCCTTGGTCCTCTTGACCGCCTTAAGTCGGGTGCCGCCAAAGAGGGGTTAAACGAAAATTTACATATAAACATGAGAACTTAATAGTGCCACTGTTCAAAAGTATGGTGAGGCCCCACCTTGAATATGGTGTGCAGTTCTGGTCACCTTATCTGATCAAGGACATTGTAAGACTTGAGTCACTACAGCGTAGAGCGAAGATGATACCCTCATTAAGAAATAAACCAAATGAAGAAAGACTTAAATGATTGAACCTGTTCTCATTAAAAAAGAGGAGGTTGAGCGGTCAGCTTATTGAGTGGTTTAAGATACTAAAAGGTTTCACATTAAACAATAATACTCAAACTCGCGGAAATGGAATGAAATTAAAAACCAAAAAAGGCAAACCTAGATGTCACAAAGAGTTTCTTCACCTACAGTGTGGCGACAGAGTGGAATAAACTACCAGCGAGAGTGGTGGAGAGCGACACAATAAACGCTTTCAAGGGAAGGCTTTACCTCTATCACCTCTGGGGTGATATAACAAAAATATATATATATATATATATATTATATATATATACAGTATATATGTATATGTATATATTGTTACGACCGGGCACTCGGGTACACTAGGGCTCTTACACAGGACTCGAGTATGGCTCGCTGCCACAACGGAAACACACGATCCCAACCCCAGAGTACTGCCAGCCGAACAAAAAACGCCACTACCCTCCAGAGTTCTATCTGCTATAACGGGGTATACAAGAACTCGGTACTAGCGTTTCACACAACAGACTAATAACAAGACGGGAGTTATCTAGTCTGGTCAACAATCAAACAAAGAAGAAAGTACTACAACACTAAAGAATAGTGTTGGCCAAAGCCGAAGTAATCCACCCTTGAACTAAGAACTTAAGAAGTCCTCCACCCTCTACTTCGGATCGGCACTATTACGTTACGTTAAACAATAGTCCTCGAGCATCAAGCAAGGAATCTTCTGATAAGTTAGATGCTTCTCGAATACTCATAAGAAGTAAGTATCGGATTTTGAACAGCAATTTAATGAATAACTCACTGGTAATTAAAGGCTTTAAATTGACATAAGAAGAATTATAAGAATAAGCAATAGGATATGGCAAACATTAAGAAGAAGTACTCCGACAATGCACTGGCAATAGCCTACTAAGATTGTGCTCGTGGGCCACTAATCTCTGAAGTAGCTAAGCGTGCCACACATGAAATCAATAGTGCAGAAACAATAATATACATAAGGAGAAGCTTCAATACTATGCTGTATCTGCTGGTCGAGCAAAGTCTAGCTGGGATATCTAAGGTTAAGAGACAATGGCTGAGCAAGCGGCTCGTAGCCTAGCGAGGGTCCTTAAGACTGTGCGGCCAAATTACGGTAATTGACGGGATGCTCTCTTGAGAGATCCAGATCACTAGTATCTGGTTCTCTCCTGGCGATCCTCTCAAAGTCAAGCAAATGAGATAACACAGTGTTGGGTGGCATAGGCAAAAGCCCTCACTCGCAACACAGTGCTAAACTCCCACGGTACACAGTCAGAAAGACCACCTAGGCGTTCCACGTCTCCGTTGCAATTGTACTGGTTCAACCGCAACCTAGTACTCATAGGAAATCACAACTCAGAAACCCTATCCCAGTCTAGCATTGCCTAAACCAGCAGAAAACAGGAACATGAATAATCGCACACAGGGAAATGCATATACGAGTGCAACAAACATCAATCAATCCTATTCTAGTTAACCCTTCCAAAAATAGGCTATCTAACAGGCACTTATCTCGTGAGAACTCAAGCGATAATACTTTGGCTGACTAAATCTGCACCAAAGGGGTCATGGAGGTTAAACAGGGACGAGAAGAGAAGAAGATAGGCTGTTCAGAGAGTAGAGAAAGTTCACATCAGTCGGAAGAATATGGATAGTTGCAAGGGATATGAGAAGTCGCTTTGCCTGATGAGTTCTGAAGAATGATGGCAAGAACCTCTCTTTTTATACTCGGCCCTCTAGCGGCACATCTCAAACTACTTAAGGACCGCCCACTGGCAATCATGACGTCATATTCTCTCTCAATCTGGGATCGACAAAGAACTTCCCACGCGCTGAAAGGGAGGAAGGGAGGAGGGAGGAGGGAATTAGGCCTATCTGCCCGCGTGGCGCACTCACTGGTCCCCGTTACGTAATATCTCTCTCTCTCTCCTCTCATCATTACATATAAGTCCCACACACAATACTTATAACTAATGATATAAAATAGAACTCGTTGACTCAGATGAAAACAAAATACATATTTATAATACTTATAGTACAACGGCTCACATAAACTAAGTTAGGAAACTCTACACAGACTACAGCCAAAGTTCCTGCCCTGACGATCCTAGCGAGAGTGGGGCCTGACTGGGCGTTCTGTACAGCATGCTCATACTCGACATGCGTCACACCTCCCCCAAGATTTTACTTGCTCAACCCTGAGCTAAAATCTGATATACAGAACCCCATCAAACCCCTCACACCCAGCGACCGCATGGCACTAAAACAACGCTGAGTTTATCACTAAAACACATCTTATAAAAAAAAATTCACATTTCATAACTCCTCCCAACAATAGTAAAAGACATAATATCATGCTCCCAGAGCGAGCTTACAGCAGCTCAGCCGTTTGATAGTTCGTGGACTACTCAAACACTATAGGCTATGACAAACTTATACAATTATCTATATCAAAAAGAAAGAGTTTTTATATGATTTTTATATTTTAATATGTTTTTTTCCGGCTGCACTATAAGGGCAGCCTATTTTCTTCTATACCAAACGCTCAACAATCCTGCTTTACGACCCAATACGCTGGGCTACAACCGCGAGCCAACAAGCACCAAGCGCAAAATACTATTCAAACTAAAGCAGGAGGCTACCCGTGTGTCAATTTACCCAGGATCATATACCCTTGAACGACCATCTGCAACCACGTTGTCACAACCGGCAATATGGCGTATGTCCAGGTTATATACCAATAACCTTAGTGACCACCTGGTCAGCCTCATATTCCGATTGTGAAACTGGTCCAAGATCTTGAGAGGGTGATGATCTGGGTAAACTACAACGACCGGACCATAGGCTGGAACATAGACCTCGAAATGCCCCAGCGCATCATCGTCCTTTTCACTTTCATTCATCAGGTTCTGAAACGTTGCTAGTGCATTCTTAAGTCCGTCAGGCATAACATTGCACTGGTAGGTACTCCCGTCCACAACAAAACCACATACCTCTTTAGCACGCTCGGACAAAGTTACAAGCAACGACCACTCACGACATTCCTTATCCCTCAGACCCTTCGTCCACACGTAATCCAGCTCTGCTTGCACCATAGGCTGTCGAGCAGGATTTATACGGTAGGGAATTAAACTGAGCCTTGCACTATCTCCAGCCTGCATGTCGGATTCTACCCCGTACATCAGGCCTGGAGAAGCAACAAACATGCGAAAGTACTGCCATAGCCTAGTAAATAACTGCCTTGCACTGTCTCCACGAACAACATGCCTAGTGCCCTCCCACAACCCAGCCGAGACCGCAGCTTCTAACCTGTAGTCTCCCTCCTTCTCCACCTTCGTCCCTAGAACAGCCAGGTCATGAGAGGGACAATCAGTACCACCCGTGCAGTCACTCCCACAGTTCATTATTGCTAAGGCTTCCCCGCCGATACCGTACATGCGCACCCCCGCATTCCTTGTGACGACATCTGCCTGCGCAGCATCACCGCTTTCAGCGACATGGCCAGATACAGTTGGTCTATGGTAGGGCTGTTGCATTAGACTAGAGCAGCATTGGGAGGCTATGCGACGACCGGGCACTGCGATACCACAGCCGACCTTACCAATCTGCTCAATGTCCTCCTTTTGACCACCACCCTTGGCAGCCATGGGTCGACCCTGACCTGGCAACCATGCCAAAGCCTCGTCGCCCACCTTGAACCACCGAAACAACGAGGCTAACGGTCTTTTAACATTCACGTGACCTGCCCGCGGAACATCTCGCACCGTCCGAGTTGTGAGACTCAGGGGCTCGGCACGACCAGTGGGGTATGAACCGAGCTGGTGCTGGAGTGCTGCACACTGCTGCTCAGGCAGGTGCTCTAGCGCTTCCACAGCCACCAGACTCGTGTCCCCCGCCCACTGCTTCGCCGAGACATGACAATCCCTACTCTCCTCCACCTGTGCCCTACTGCCCCCCTCTCCTTCTCCACCTTGGCCGCGGCAGACCAACGCAGGGACAGTAGGCTGCTCAGGTGGTTGCCTCACAAACTCCTCCAACAGGTTCACATGACATGCTTCCCCGTCCTCGTGTTTAATCTCGACAGCACCATTACCACACTTCTGAACTTCCGGATCCTCCAACTGCAGTTTACAAATATCTGAGGGAGCCAACCTGTCTAGATGCTTCCGAAGCAACCCAAGTCCTTCCCCAATATCAAACTGAGCAACCCTTTTTTTCTCTCCGTGTGCAACGTTGCTGCCTCGGAGTCTCTTCCTGCCCTACCTCCTCACTAGCTGTGACAGGTCCTGGGGCCTCTCCAGACTCTAACATAGGTGCCAATACTGAATCACCCAGGAGAGCCGCCGAGTCAAAACTCTTAAAACCAACTCCAGCTTTAGCCTCCTCCTGTTGATCGTTCCTCTGCTGGTCTGAAGACGGAGGACTAGGCTGTGACACTTTAGCTGCCCGAGCTCGGGTGACAGCACACGCCATGGGTTCTGCCTGGCACCGCTCGACACACTCTTGCTCTTCCCTACTCACGTCGGCCGTCCTCTCGGCAACGACTAAGGGTAGAACCTCAGAAGCGGGCATTGCAAAGTCGTTGCCGAGAAGAAGGTCGACGCCCTCCACTGGCAGTTTCTCCACAATCCCGACATCCAATTCACGTGTCACCCCATCCACCTCCAACTCCAACCGCACCAGCGGGTATGACCGAGTTGCATTAATACCCTGCACCACTACCACCCGAGCCGCATTTATAGGGTAGCCAGTCAAGTTATTCATCAGAGTCTGGGAAGCACCTGTATCACGCAAGACCTCTACTCCATGCTTGCGCCCCGCCCACATCACGCAACCCCGTCCTCTATGGTCGCAAAAAACATCCTGAGCAGGGTTCGAGCCTCCCAGGTGCTTCTGCATTGGCTGTGCCTCAGCCTCTGACGAACTGCCCCGGGCAAACTCAGAAGACTTCGGAGACACACCAATGTTGCAGGCCAAAGACACAGCTGCTGTAGGTGGTTTGCTAGGACAGACTCTTGCAAAGTGCCCCTTTTCATGACAATGATAACACTCCAACTCCCCTCTGGGCTTCCCTTGGTACTGGGAAGGGCCCGGCCCCTTCTTAAATGGGACGGTGCTAGTCTTGTGGTCAGTCTTGGTATCATAGCTCTTTTACTTGTTTGCATAATGTATATCACTAACTCGGGGGGGTGGGGCGTCACGCCCCTTGTTACCTGCCTCACTACGCTGGGCAGACCCGCACCCACGAATTAGTGATAGCCGGAGGTCAGCCATCTCAGCTGCCTCCTGTAGAGTTTTAGGGTTCTTTTCTTTAATAGTTAAAGTCATATCTGCACCAGTACACTTATAAAACTGCTCGAGCAGAAACAGCTCAGTCAACTGTTCGGCCGTCTCAGCTTTCTCAGAACGTGTCCAGTTAGCAAGTGCATCTTTTAAGTCCCGGGCATGTTCAAGAAAGGTTGCCTCCCTAGTCTTTGTAACACCCCGAAACTTCAATCGATATGTTTCTGGTTGCAACTCGTATGCCCGTAGGACAGCTCTCTTCAATACTGGGTAGTCAATGCAAGACTCTAAAGGCAGTGCATCATAAGCCTTCAGACCCTTACCCGTAAGTCTTGAGGAGACCAGAGCTGCCCACTTCTCTTCAGGCCAATTATGCTCCCTACACTTCTTCTCAAAACGATTAAAAAATTCTGTGACTTCAGTTTCACTAAATGCCGGCACCAACCTTGACTAAGTGGGACAAGGACTGTTCTCTTACTTGGCCCTCACGGCCCATCCGAATCCCTGTCGACTCTGCACGAGTCTTATCTAAGTCTATCTGAGCACAATATTTCTCGGAGTCGTATCTAAGCTCAGCCTCGTGCCTCCTAGTCTCATTCTCCTGCTTCCTAGACTCAGCCTCAATCGCATACTTCCTAGACTCAGCCTCGATTGCATACCTCCTAGACTCAGCCTCCATCTCCTTCTCATGCCTCCTAGACTCATTCTCCATCTCCTGCTTCCTAGCCTCATTCTCCATTTTAGCAAGCTCGAGTTTAAATATCATCTCAGGAGACAGGCCGGAAGAGGGAGCTGCCACTACTGAAGGAGGGGGGGCAAGAACTGGGGAACCACCATACGCACCGCCCGAGGGCACTCCAATCTTCCAATTCTCATCCCTCTGTGGGAGAGTGCTAACCTCCGGCAACTGAGTGGACGGCACTGTGGGAGTCGAGTGAGAGGGGATCTGGGGAGGAACCCCCCCAAACGCCCTCTCCTCCGAAACCCCATGTCGCCCACGCAACACCCAGGAAATCAGCTCCCCCTTGGACATCCCTCCTACATTGGATAGACCCAAACCTTGGCTATCAGGTGCAAGCCATAAACATTCACCCCAGTCAGCCTCTCCTCCGTCACATGGTACTGCTTACTCACAAAAAGTCTAGCATCCTCCTCACTAGTTACTAACGGCACCTCCTCACTTAGCATCTCTCGCTCCTCGTCAGTACTAGGGCACGACATACTGAAGTTCACAAAAAATTCTCGAGACAAAAGTGTTAAACTCCCTTATGTAAGCACTAATTACTAAATTAACTGGAGTCTCTTAAATGCTCTCCTAATTGCCTTACAAAAAAAAAATATTCTTCAATATGTACGCTAAAGTACGAACAAACAAATGTTGTACAATTCTGCAAAAATTTATACTGTTCACAAAATCCTAAGCAAGGTCGCCATTTGTTACGACCGGGCACTCGGGTACACTAGGGCTCTTACACAGGACTCGAGTATGGCTCGCTGCCACAACGGAAACACACGATCCCAACCCCAGAGTACTGCCAGCCGAACAAAAAACGCCACTACCCTCCAGAGTTCTATCTGCTATAACGGGGTATACAAGAACTCGGTACTAGCGTTTCACACAACAGACTAATAACAAGACGGGAGTTATCTAGTCTGGTCAACAATCAAACAAAGAAGAAAGTACTACAACACTAAAGAATAGTGTTGGCCGAAGCCGAAGTAATCCACCCTTGAACTAAGAACTTAAGAAGTCCTCCACCCTCTACTTCGGATCGGCACTATTACGTTACGTTAAACAATAGTCCTCGAGCATCAAGCAAGGAATCTTCTGATAAGTTAGATGCTTCTCGAATACTCATAAGAAGTAAGTATCGGATTTTGAACAGCAATTTAATGAATAACTCACTGGTAATTAAAGGCTTTAAATTGACATAAGAAGAATTATAAGAATAAGCAATAGGATATGGCAAACATTAAGAAGAAGTACTCCGACAATGCACTGGCAATAGCCTACTAAGATTGTGCTCGTGGGCCACTAATCTCTGAAGTAGCTAAGCGTGCCACACATGAAATCAATAGTGCAGAAACAATAATATACATAAGGAGAAGCTTCAATACTATGCTGTATCTGCTGGTCGAGCAAAGTCTAGCTGGGATATCTAAGGTTAAGAGACAATGGCTGAGCAAGCGGCTCGTAGCCTAGCGAGGTCCTTAAGACTGTGCGGCCAAATTACGGTAATTGACGGGATGCTCTCTTGAGAGATCCAGATCACTAGTATCTGGTTCTCTCCTGGCGATCCTCTCAAAGTCAAGCAAATGAGATAACACAGTGTTGGGTGGCATAGGCAAAAGCCCTCACTCGCAACACAGTGCTAAACTCCCACGGTACACAGTCAGAAAGACCACCTAGGCGTTCCACGTCTCCGTTGCAATTGTACTGGTTCAACCGCAACCTAGTACTCATAGGAAATCACAACTCAGAAACCCTATCCCAGTCTAGCATTGCCTAAACCAGCAGAAAACAGGAACATGAATAATCGCACACAGGGAAATGCATATACGAGTGCAACAAACATCAATCAATCCTATTCTAGTTAACCCTTCCAAAAATAGGCTATCTAACAGGCACTTATCTCGTGAGAACTCAAGCGATAATACTTTGGCTGACTAAATCTGCACCAAAGGGGTCATGGAGGTTAAACAGGGACGAGAAGAGAAGAAGATAGGCTGTTCAGAGAGTAGAGAAAGTTCACATCAGTCGGAAGAATATGGATAGTTGCAAGGGATATGAGAAGTCGCTTTGCCTGATGAGTTCTGAAGAATGATGGCAAGAACCTCTCTTTTTATACTCGGCCCTCTAGCGGCACATCTCAAACTACTTAAGGACCGCCCACTGGCAATCATGACGTCATATTCTCTCTCAATCTGGGATCGACAAAGAACTTCCCACGCGCTGAAAGGGAGGAAGGGAGGAGGGAGGAGGGAATTAGGCCTATCTGCCCGCGTGGCGCACTCACTGGTCCCCGTTACGTAATATCTCTCTCTCTCTCCTCTCATCATTACATATAAGTCCCACACACAATACTTATAACTAATGATATAAAATAGAACTCGTTGACTCAGATGAAAACAAAATACATATTTATAATACTTATAGTACAACGGCTCACATAAACTAAGTTAGGAAACTCTACACAGACTACAGCCAAAGTTCCTGCCCTGACGATCCTAGCGAGAGTGGGGCCTGACTGGGCGTTCTGTACAGCATGCTCATACTCGACATGCGTCACAATATGTATGTATATGTACGTATATATATATATATATATATATATATATATGTGTATATGTGTGTATATGTGTGTGTATATATTTGTGTATATGTATATGTATGTGTATATGCATATATATATATATACAGTATATAGCTTGTAAGGTCAGACTGCCTAGTAAGGACCTTGAGGTCTGTGTGGTCTGTGTATCTATGTAGCTCTATGTAGCTCTCTCTCTCTCGCTCTCCTTTCTGTCTCTTCGTCGCCACAGCCCGTTAAGGTTCAATTCTCCTTTGCTATCGTGTTGCTTGCAGATATGTGTGAAGGGGAGAGAGAGAGTGTGTGTGTGTATGAGTGTGAGAGAGAGTGACAATGAGTGACAAAGATAAATACAAAGAGACATATTAGATAACAGATAAATGAGGCAATAAATAAGGTGCAAAATTATATATATATATATATATATATATATATATATACTGTATATATATATTATATATATATATATATATATATATATATATATATATATATATATATATACCGGTATATATATATATATATATATATATATATATATATATATATATATATATATATATACACAGAGAGAGAGAGAAAGAGAGAAGGGGGGGGGGGGGGGGATAAAGAGATGAAACCAATTGAATGGCCCTCACTGCATACAGTATGTAGTTATTATTTTTATTATATGAGATGCCGAAGTCTCCAACCAGGGTGCAGAAACACCATCAAGATAAATCCACACAAAACACCCGGAGGCACTGGAGAGAGACTACGGCAACTTAGGAAAAAATAAAAACATATATATACTGTATACTGCACATATACACATATTAAACACAGATAACATACTACGCAGTGGAGGATATCAAGTATAAATATAATACAATATAATAGAATTAAATAAGTTTAAAAATTAGAATTAATGCTGCAAAAAAGCATTAACTCTAGACTTAAAAATGGAGATATGAGCTGAATTGACTAGCTCATTTGGCAACGTATTCCACAAGTCAACCATGGCCGGCACAAAACACCGTGAAAACTGTGTAGTAGAAAAATTAACACGGCTCATGGCAAGATCATTAAGATTGCTTGTACAAAGGAGTACAAAGGAGTACAAAGGAGTACAAAGGAAATCAAGCAACAACAGATCTAGTGACCCTTCTAGGTTGCTTGTCCTCCAAAACACTGAGGATCAAGTGTCCAAACAGTGGTTTAGAGTGGGTAAGGGAACATTGGAAAGGGAATTACTGCCCTGGAACTAATGTCCGTGGCAGGATTAGGAAGTTATTAGGGGACAGATGGGTTAGTAACTGAGGGGGGGATAAAATAAAGTTATTCATTTACAAACGCAGTCAGTCGCGGGTTTGATGCGAGATATTTGTCTAGGCGGAGTTTAAATGAATCAACGGTGATGCAGTCTATAACGTTTCGGGGAAGCCCATTCCACAAGTTGACAACTCGATTGAAGAAGAAATTCTTAGATTCGTGTGAGTTAAAAGATTTACCAATAATTTTGCAACCGTTTCCCCGCGTGTAATTAGATTGGTCGATAGTGAAGTACTTACTACAGTTCATATTGTCGATGCCTTTGATGATTTTGAACACTTGAATTAAGTCACCTCTTAATCTGCGCTGGGTTAAAGGAAATAGATTTAATTCTCTGAGACGCTCTTCGTATGGTTTGTTCTTTAGGCGAGGTATCATTTTGGTAACTCTACGTTGAACTCGTTCTAGCTTGTTTATATCTTTTTGGTAATAAGGGCACCAGGATTGAACGCAGTATTCCAGAAGAGGGCGGACTAAGGAATTGTAAAGGGTTAGGATAACTTCTTTGGATTCATGCTCAAATTACCTGCCTATAAAGCCAATTATTTTGTTTGCCTTCTTAACAACTTCTGAACATTGTTGACTCGGTTTTAGGTTACTCGATATTGTTACTCCCAGATCGGTTTCTCTGTTTACATTCTTAAGCTGAGTGTCATTCATCGAATAGTTTGCTTTCTCATTTAGGTATCCGATATGTAGTACTTTACATTTATCCGCATTGAAACTCATTTGCCAAATTTGGGCCCAACATGACAATTTATCTAGATTGTGTTGCATATCGCAACTTGTTCTTTTGAGAGTACGCTATTTGCAATTTTTGTATCGTCAGCAAATTTTGAGATTGTACAGGTGAGACCCTCATCTATGTCGTTGATGTAAATTAGAAAGAGAATTGGTCCTAGTACCGATCCCTGGGGTACCCCGCTACTTACATTGGTCCATTTAGATGCCTTACCGTTTATGACTACTCTTTGCTTTCTGTCGCTGAGCCAATTTTCTATCCATTTCAACACACCGTCTTGTATTCCATGCGCTTTTAGTTTTAGCAGTAAACGTTTGTGGGGAACTTTGTCAAAGGCCTTTTGAAAATCAAGGTATATAATATCTACAGCTTTACTCTCATCGTAGAGGTTGAGGATATCGTGGAAGAAGTCTAAGAGGTTTGTTAAACAGGAACGTTTTTTACGAAAGCCGTGTTGAGTATCTTTAAGTATGTTATTTTCCTCTAAGTGATTTACGAGTCTGTCTCGTATGACCGTTTCTAGCATTTTACATACAACTGAGGTTAAGCTAATTGGACGATAGTTACTGGGTAGGGATTTGCTGCCTTTTTTGAATATCGGTGTTACGTTGGCTAGTTTCCACTGATCGGGCATAGTTCCAGACTGCAAGGATTTATTGAATAGTAATGTCAGTGGTTTGGAGAGCTCATCCTTAGCTTCCTTTAGAACTCTAGGCGAGATTGTATCAGGTCCAGGCGTTTTATTTACCTTGAGTTTATCTAAACAATTCAATACTTCTCTCTCTGTAACGGTGATATTGCTTAGAACATCTGAATTATCAATCTGAATCGGCGATGGTGTAGGGATATCACTGAGGTCTTCTGTTGTAAAACCTGATGCAAAGAAGGTATTGAGGGCATTACTCATTTGTACTTCGTCTTTGGTGTATTCTCCATTTTCATCGACTAACGGTCCAACAGTTGAAGTAACTACTTTTTTCTTTCTGATATAACTATAGAATTCTTTCGGGTTTGTTTTACTTTGATTCGCAATATGTAACTCTAAGGTCTTTTTACTTTGCTTCATTAACTTTTTGGCTTTGCTTCGTAGCTCTACAAATTTCAGCCGTTCTTCGTCATTTTGTGAGGATTTTAATCTATCATTAGCAAATTTTTTAGCAAGCAGGCAGTTTGAAATATCTTTATTCCACCATTTGGGCTTATTATTATGGCCTGGACGCCGTATTTTCGATGGTATGCAGTCTTGCACTGCTTTTAGGTAAGTGGCTTCAAATAACTTCCAAGATGTATTTATGTCGTTATTGTGAATTAAAAAGCTCCAGTCAGTTTCTTTAAACATAGCTCTAAGTTTATGGAAGTTTGCTTTCTTGAAATTAGGGACTTTTTCGATGCTACTATTTGGTTCGTTACTAGTAAACTTTAAAGTGAAAGTTATCGTACGATGGTCGCTGTTACTGAATTCATCACCAACATTCAAATTCTCTATTAATTCTTCTTTTGTTGCAAGTACAATGTCAAGAACGTTATTACCATGGGTTGGCGTTCGAACAAATTGATAAAGCGAACTCTCTTGCAAGTTCGTATACAAGTCATGTCCGGAGTGTGAAGTAAGAGTATCGCCCCACTTGGTCACAGGTAAATTAAAGTCGCCAAAAATTACGGTATCTTGTGAGTTACTTACATCTGCAATTTGTTCGTAAATTTCTCGGTCAGTTTGCACTGATTGAGCTGGAGGTCTGTATATTAATGCAAGTATTATTTTTGTACCTTTATTATTCTTTATTAGCACAAAAGATGCGTCGACGTTCACAATTTGAGGTTTTGACAAGAGGGTAGGGTTAAGACTTTCTTTGATATAAAGTAAAACGCCACCTCCATTTCGATTTATTCGGCTTTTCTCAAACATTACATAACCGGGAAGTGAATACTCTGCTAAAAAGTCTCTATCTTCTGTATTGAGCCAAGATTCTGTTATGCCAATCACATCATCATTTTCTGTAAACACTAGCTCCTCTAAATCTGAAAATTTATTGCGTATGCTACGAGCGTTTGCATAGAACACCTTTAAATTTGTTATTTTAGAACTCACGGAACGCTCTTTAATAATATTTTTGGTTCTTGTCGGATCTACATTTATGTTCATGGCTGTCCTCGGTCCTCGCTGTCTTCGGTCCTTATCGCTGGTGGTCCTCGGTTGCCTCTGTTTTTTTCTTGGCGTTGGATGATTTATGTCACTGCTGCTTCTTCTCGGATGGCGTTTTTTGATCCATGGCTGCGGACTGCTTCGTGTAGGAGACGACCCATGCGTGCTGAACCCACAGGGTTTAGATGAGTGCCATCCTTGCGGAACAGAGTAGGCTGGTTGTAGAAGTTGTCCCAGAGGTTGATGAATTCAACTTCTTCCCTCAGACACAAATATTTTAGTCGGCTATTTGTGCTGAAGGCCTTGTCGTAGAATTTGTCAGGTGCGTCGATCTTGGGGAGAATGCCTGAGATGATGATATTCCTTGACTTGTTTTTGTAGTGCTGGATCATCTTGCGATATTTCTCCATCAACTCTTCGGATCTGGTGCGCATGACGTCATTTGAACCAGCATGGATGACAAAAAGGGTATTTTCATTTGCATCCTTTGTGGTATCTTCGAAGGCTTCCACAATGTCGTCCAGTCCAGCTCCTGGGATGCAAAATCTTTTTCGTTGATTTGGGACTCTGTCGCAGAACTCTTCGACCTGTCCTCGTAGGATGGAATCCCCGTTGTGAATCTAGTTGCACGAGCCCGGACATAGGGCCCATGCAGAACCCCATGTAAGGGATGCTGAGGGTTGTTAAAAACTTTAAATAAAAGACTAAGGGCACCAACTTTACGTCGATGACACAGATCAAGAGACAAATGAGGTAGAATAAAACTGATGGAATTTAGCGACCTGTCAAGCAACTTGAGATGGCAGTCAGCTGCTGACAACCAGACAGGTGAGCAGTACTCGAAATGTGGCAAAATAAAAGCATAAAAAGACTTGATATCTGTGGCGTCACAAGCAAATGCTTTATAAACCTTGCGAAGCAGACCAATTTTTTGGGAAATGGAAGAGGAGAAAGAACGAATATGCTTTTCAAAGGTAAGTTTGGGATCAAGAGTAACTCCTAACAAACACAGAGTATCCACATTCTCAATTTGCTCGCCAGAAACTTGTAGATAAGGATGGGGAGGATCCAAGGTACGAGATTTGCTGATGATAATGGAGTGTGTTTTACTAGCATTAAGTTTCATGCCCCAAAGTTCTCACCATGATGTAATTTTGGCTAAATCCCTATTCAGAGCAGTAGCAATTACGTGTCGATCTATTGGTGATGGAATTGATGCATATAAAGTTGTATCATCAGCATAGGAGATTAATTTATTTTCAAGCTCGGAACACAGGTTAGCAGTAAAAATAATAAAAAGAAAAGGCCCAAGAACACTGCCTTGTGGAACACCAGAAACAACAGTAACAGAAGGGGAATGACACCCATCAATGACCACAGACTGAGATCTTTACGTCAATAAATCTTCAAAGATCCTTAAAAAATTGCCACCAATACCGATGAGCTGTAACTTATACAGAAGTGCTTTATGGTTGACTAAATCAAAAGCAGAACTAAAGTCAATAGCCACGAGACGACACGAGACTCATGTTCCTGGTCCAATGAAGATTGCAAGTCATGGGTGAGTGTCAGAAGCGCATCACATGTACCCAGTCCCTTACGAAAACCAAACTGTGAGTTTGGTATCAAATTATGACTATTACAATAAGAGGAAAGGCGTCTGGACAAAAGCCTCTCATAGAGCTTGGATAGGATAGGTGTAATGGAGATAGGGCGATAGTCATTAGGAGATGATGAGGCAGTATTTCCCTTTGGAATAGGAGTGATAATAGCCTTACGCCAGCAAAGAGGAAAACTACCTGATTTCAAAAGCAACCTAAACACCACGGCCAACTTAGGTGCCAAAACCACTGCAACCTTTTTATAAAAGAGAGGGAAAAACCCATCCGGGTCTGTACCACCATAGGTATCAAGATCCAGCAAGTACCTTTTCAGTTCAGCTGATTTGAATGCCATTGAATTGAGGTTGGGTCTAGGGAAACATGTCAATGGCAAAGACAATTCCTGATTACTCTGCTTATTAATAAAAATATTAGATAGAATATTGGCCTTCGATGATGGATCAAAAGAGATGGAGCCATCAGAATCACAAAGAGGAGGCATGGAGGAATCTATTCCAAATAAAGAGGATTTCAAAGCAGACCACCATTTATGAGGCTGTGTAGTTCCTGCCAGAACATCCTGAAGATGGGAGTTATAATCCCTCTCAGCACCATCATAAACTCTCTGCGCAGCTGCCCTTTTAAAAACATAATTTTCCCAATGCAAGGGGGTTTGATTATGCCTCCATAGACGATATGCAGCCTGTTTGTCATCAAATGTACGCTTGCAGTCATCATTAAACCATGCTTTATCCCTGATACGAGACTTAATTGTTTTTGATGGAACTCTTTTGCGAAGGATACCAAGAAGTGAATTGTTGAGAGCTGAAACCGGGTCATGAGATCTTAGTATGTGATTCCACTCAATATTACAAACATCATTACAAACGTTGTTCCAGTTAACCCGGGATTTAAGGTAGACTTTACGTGAGAGAGTAATATCAGGAACAGAAAAATCAAGATTAATTTTACACATGATGGCATTGTGGTCAGAAGAGCCAACAGGTACAAGAACGGAGGTTTCTACAACACCAGGAATATCTGTTAGTACTAGATCAAGACAATTTCCAGACATATGAGTAGGTCCTTGGATTAGCTGTTCACAACCAGATAAGTTTGCAAAATCCAATGCAACAAGACCATTTCTATTAGTTGGAGAGACCGAGTTGAACCACTCTTGATGATGCGCATTGACATCATCAACAAAAATATAGGATGATTTGACATCTACAGACTGTATTGAAGCCATGGCTGTTAAGAGGCAGTCATATATGTCATTGTTAACATCAGGATTTCTGTACAGGCTAAAAATGTAATGATTATGATACTTGCTGGAAACCTTAACTAACTGCATCTCATGGCATTTACAAATATGTTTAGTTAACTGCTGAGCATTATACCCAGATCTAATATACAAGCTCATTCCACGAGCACGAGGAATAGAATCACGCCGAATAAGAACTGGTTTACCGAAGTTAGGTATAAGAAGTTCAGAATAATCTCTATAACCAGAGACAAGGGTTTCAGAACAAAAGACAATATCATAATCAACAGATGCCAATTTAAGATCCTTGATGTTCTTATAGAGACCACGAATATTGGAATACAATACACAACAACTTGTAATAGGTTGTCTGTGAGGACCGGGATTAACTTCTATATCACCGGACAAAAGTAAAAACAAAAACAAAAAAAGTTGAAAGCAATCCATACACAAATACATAAAGATGGATATAAACAGGTCGACCCAGACGGAGCCATCACATCTGGGTAAGGTATAAAACAAGCCCCAAAGCCAATGGTATCCAGGGGGGAGCAGTAGCGGTGGATTTTATTTGTTTAGACAAGACGAGAAACAGAAAAAGAATGCCAAATCTCCTGAAAATCCACCAGACTCAAAAGTCTGCCTCATTGGCCTGTTAACCACCGCGGGGAAAACAAACAGGAGATTGCAGGAAAAGGAAGGAAAGTTCTTGTCTCTGTGTGTACTACTATGTGTGTGAGTGTGTGTTTATGTGTATGCTTGTGTGCTTGCATGTGTGTGTGTTTATGTAAATGTGTGTGTCTATGTATATGTGTGTGTGTGTGTGTGTGTGTGTGTGTGTGACAGAGTAGTGCGTATGAACAAAATACATTACAGGACACATTGACAATACGAATGATAAATATGGGCCAAAATAATGAAAAACTATGAATGATTCAGCAATTATTAAGACACATAGTATACGACGGTGGGCATAAATAACCCCATCTAAAACTATGAACAGAAAATGTAAAAAAAAAAAAAAAAAAAAAAAAAAAAAAATATATATATATATACAGTATATATATATATATATATATATATATATATACAAAAGTAAATACAAAGTAAAAGTGATCCAAATGATTCAATAACGGCTGAAAGGGCTGTTGTATTTGTAGGGACCTCCTTTCCTCTCATGTTAAACGTCTTAAAACAATAGGCTGAATGGGGCCGAATGAATACAAGCCAAAGAGAGAGGGAGAGAAGTAGAACACAAAGTGAGGTGGTCTCCCTTAAATAATCACCCCCTCAGGTTAACTATTTAACACCTAACGAGCGGCCTAGGCGGTAAATAATATGTAGCCACCAGCGGGGTGTTTTTACCCAAA
The DNA here is from genome assembly GCA_037953745.1 of Lithodes maja. Lineage (NCBI taxonomy): Eukaryota > Metazoa > Arthropoda > Malacostraca > Decapoda > Lithodidae > Lithodes > Lithodes maja. The sequence continues at coordinate 148,857 of JBAKBP010002785.1, read as the reverse complement.
ATAGGGTTGTTTACGTGATCATTTTCATGCCTAAATAAGACCCAGAGCGTAAAACAAGTATCTATCCCTGAAAGGGCATAAATAGAGCTTTCCAATGACACCCCAACGATCGTTGTACTACCGCTAGTTTTCTTGCAACAATCGCGCAACACGAGTGCAAAAACCATGTAATTCGGTACTTTCCCCACACAATTCACTGTTTAGCGAGTGTGAGAGGGTGGAGGAGGGTGGGATTCATGTCAGTTGGTCCACCCCAGTGGTCTGGAGCAGTCATACACTCGCTACTCTCCTGCCACCACTTGTCTCTCTCTCTCAGCAACATTACGTGCTGAAAATGGCACACAACTTATGTTGTGAGCCGCCACATAGTCCAAATTTCTTTCACTCGACTTATGTTGCGCACCACCAGTTAAGGGTTAAGGGGGGATGGGCCGGTTTTCTGGACCACTTTCTCCTTCATGTTTAGCCCTATTAGTTTTCAGATGATAAGATGTTTGCCCCCTTAGTTTAAATTTAATTTTCTTATTGACAAAGACCCTAACCAAGCTGCAAATACCATAAATGATCATTTTTCAACAATCTGCCAAAGTCTACCCCCCTTAGACCAGTCAAGATTACCTGAGCCTGTGGATAATTTACCACCTTTACCTTCTGTTGAGCCCTACCAAGTGTATGAAAAACTGTGTGAGATAAATGTAAACAAATCTGTAACCCCCTTTGATCCCCCACTTCGTATTATCAAATCATTTGCATATGAGTTTGCTTCTCCTATTGCTAGCATCATTAATTCGTCATTCAGTTCAGGGATCGTACCTCCCCTTTGGAAACGTGGCTTCATCACTCCCTTGCCCAAGATTCCCAAACCCGAAACTTGTAATGATCTTCGACCAGTGACTATAACATCAATTTTTGCACGTATTGCCGAGAAGTTTGTTGCATCTTGGGTGCGTGATGACACACAGGTAAACCTTGATCCATATCAGTTTGGTAATCGGAAAAATACTTCTACCACCCATTATTTATTGTACTTAATGAATTTTCTTTATAAAACGACTGACATTAGGGGAGAATGTGTAGCTGTGCTTAGCATTGATTTTTCAAAAGCATTTGACCGAGTAGACAACACAATAGCAATGAGACATTTACTTCATAATGGCATGAGACCTGAACTAGTTCCTTGGATGTCTTCTTTCCTTACATCTCGTGGTCAGGTTGTACGTTATAGTGGTGCTACCTCTGAGGAGCACACCACTACATGTGGTGTTCCGCAGGGTACCGTACTGGGACCTCGTATTTTTAATAATCATATAAATAGTGCCGGTTTGGATGAAGATGTTCAGTGTAAATTCGTGGATGACATTACTTTTGCTTGTGCATATAACAGTACACATATACCAAAATGTCAGGAGCAAGCCAATAAGATCGATCATTGGTCTAACGAGAACAACATGAAAATAAATGGAAATAAGTCGAAATTAATGTTAGTGGACTTTCAGAAAATTAAGACAAATGTAAATGCTGTTAGTTTAGGTCATGAACCTGTTCCATTTGTTAATGAGATGAAGCTGTTGGGTGTTATTATTTCGAGTAACCTTCAGTGGAAAGCGAACACCAAGTATATTGTCTCGCGTGCAAGTAAACAAATTTTTGCAGTTAGTAAATTGAAACTTTTTAAGGCTAATTTGTCTGATTTAAAGAATTATTATTGTTGTTATATTAGGCCTGTACTTGAATATGCATCGACGGTTTGGTGTTCGTCACTCACACACGCAGAAGTAAATTTTATTGAGAGAATACAAAAAAGATTCTGTAGAATTTCATTAGGACCTAGTTATATAAATTACGAGTCTGCTTTGGAGTTATTAAATTTGGAATCATTGGAACAGAGACGAAGAAAGAAGTTTGAAGAAGACAGCCTTAAGTTGTTGCACGATAAACAGCATAGACATATACTTCCACCGGACAACACCAACACTTACACACACACATATACTTCCACCGGACAACACCAACACTTACACACACACATATACTTCCACCGGACAACACCAACACTTACACACACACATATACTTCCACCGGACAACACCAACACTTACACACACACATATACTTCCACCGGACAACACCAACACTTACACACACACATATACTTCCACCGGACAACACCAACACTTACACACACATATATACTTCCACCGGACAACACCAACACTTACACACACACATATACTTCCACCGGACAACACCAACACTTACACACACACATATACTTCCACCGGACAACACCAACACTTACACACACACATATACTTCCACCGGACAACACCAACACTTACACACACACATATACTTCCACCGGACAACACCAACACTTACACACACACATATACTTCCACCGGACAACACCAACACTTACACACACACATATACTTCCACCGGACAACACCAACACTTACACACACACATATACTTCCACCGGACAACACCAACACTTACACACACACATATACTTCCACCGGACAACACCAACACTTACACACACAAATTACGAGCAAGAAACTTTCTAGTTGAAGAAAAATGTAACACCAAGAGACACCAACCAGTGCCATTCCACAGATGACCAGGTATATAAACAGTGCCATTCCACAGATGACCAGGTATATAAACAGTGCCATTCCACAGATGACCAGGTATATAAACAGTGCCATTCCACAGATGACCAGGTATATAAACAGTGCCATTCCACAGATGACCAGGTATATAAACAGTGCCATTCCACAGATGACCAGGTATATAAACAGTGCCATTCCACAGATGACCAGGTATATAAACAGTGCCATTCCACAGATGACCAGGTATATAAACAGTGCCATTCCACAGATGACCAGGTATATAAACAGTGCCATTCCACAGATGACCAGGTATATAAACAGTGCCATTCCACAGATGACCAGGTATATAAACAGTGCCATTCCACAGATGACCAGGTATATAAACAGTGCCATTCCACAGATGACCAGGTATATAAACAGTGCCATTCCACAGATGACCAGGTATATAAACAGTGCCATTCCACAGATGACCAGGTATATAAACAGTGCCATTCCACAGATGACCAGGTATATAAACAGTGCCATTCCACAGATGACCAGGTATATAAACAGTGCCATTCCACAGATGACCAGGTATATAAACAGTGCCATTCCACAGATGACCAGGTATATAAACAGTGCCATTCCACAGATGACCAGGTATATAAACAGTGCCATTCCACAGATGACCAGGTATATAAACAGTGCCATTCCACAGATGACCAGGTATATAAACAGTGCCATTCCACAGATGACCAGGTATATAAACAGTGCCATTCCACAGATGACCAGGTATATAAACAGTGCCATTCCACAGATGACCAGGTATATAAACAGTGCCATTCCACAGATGACCAGGTATATAAACAGTGCCATTCCACAGATGACCAGGTATATAAACAGTGCCATTCCACAGATGACCAGGTATATAAACAGTGCCATTCCACAGATGACCAGGTATATAAACAGTGCCATTCCACAGATGACCAGGTATATAAACAGTGCCATTCCACAGATGACCAGGTATATAAACAGTGCCATTCCACAGATGACCAGGTATATAAACAGTGCCATTCCACAGATGACCAGGTATATAAACAGTGCCATTCCACAGATGACCAGGTATATAAACAGTGCCATTCCACAGATGACCAGGTATATAAACAGTGCCATTCCACAGATGACCAGGTATATAAACAGTGCCATTCCACAGATGACCAGGTATATAAACAGTGCCATTCCACAGATGACCAGGTATATAAACAGTGCCATTCCACAGATGACCAGGTATATAAACAGTGCCATTCCACAGATGACCAGGTATATAAACAGTGCCATTCCACAGATGACCAGGTATATAAACAGTGCCATTCCACAGATGACCAGGTATATAAACAGTGCCATTCCACAGATGACCAGGTATATAAACAGTGCCATTCCACAGATGACCAGGTATATAAACAGTGCCATTCCACAGATGACCAGGTATATAAACAATTACTTGAGGAAGTAGGTAGTCAGTGTTTTGAAATGATATTATATTTTGCCAATACATGATCATTATTCCGGCAAATTGTTCTTAATATTTGTATTTTATGTGTATTTTATGTGTAATGGCACTTTGTATGTATGTTTTACTCACTGTATATTTTCAACTCTATGGTTGCAATTGTAAAAATTATATTAAATAAACCTATTATTATTATTATTATTATTATTATTATTATTAGTTAGTCGATTTTAAGACCTTTCGCCCCATTTCTTCGTAAATATTTAGACCTTCAGTGCTATTTAGGTGTCGATTTTTTCCCTGGCGAACGATGGTGAGCCTGTATTGTTGGAAGAACCAGCCTTCGGCCGGGACATTTTTCTACCGAAAAATGTAAAAATTAATCTACAATGGGGATCTAATGGATGTTGTTTTTCATTTGATGGAGGTCTAGGGAGGAAACTAGAAAAATAATGAATACATGCAAAAATCGCCCAAAAAGTGAACCATGATTTTTCTGACCATAGAACGGTTGCCAACGTTAATTGATTTGGTTAAGTTTTATATATATATATTTTTTTTTATTTTTTTTTTGGGGGGGGGGGTTTCGTAACGGTTTTTACTCTATTGTTGTGCATTCTCTCTCTCTCTCTCTCAACTTTAGTCAAACACCAAGGAAGACTATGACCTAATTGCTCGCTCACTCTCTCTCTCTCTCTCTCACCTCAAAAGATTTTAACTAAGGCCAAGAGGGGATTTATAGGGCGCCAGATTAAGAGGGTGTTTATTTTTCTGGCCCCCTTTCACCCTCATGCTTAGCCCCATTTGTTTTGAAATTGCAATATGTTAGCCCCATTAGCTTGGTAGATATAACACTTTTTACCCCATGTATTGGTCAATATTAAGACCTTTCCTGGCATTTCGGTGTCGGTTATTTCCTACGACTGATCGTGAACCTGTAAATGCACAACATTAATCGAAAGGGGATCTCGGGGTTACTGATTTAAGTCCGTTTCTCTGGAACCCCTTCTCCCTAATGTTTAGCCCCACTAGTTTTGAGATTATAAGACGTTCGGCCCATTCATTTGGCGATTTAAACACCTTTCGCCCCATTTCGTTATCAATTTTAAGACCTTTCGTGCCATTTAGGTGTCGATTATTTCCTGGCGAGCGATAGCGTGCCTGCAATTCTAAGAGGAACCGGCCTTCGGCCGGGAATTTTTTCGGTAGAAAAATGTACACATTTACCTTGAAGGGGGGTCTAGGGGGTGTTTTTCTAAGCTTGATAGAGGTCTAGGGAGGAAACTAAACAAATATATGAATAAATGAATTAATAGACCAAACAAACGGTCAGTCTTCCCTTTAGCTTGATCTAGTAGGTATAGGGCGAAAACTCAAAAATATATAAAAATAAATAAATACACATTGATCATATAATTCTCCCTTTAACCCCCTTCCAGATACGAGAGAGCAGATCGTTTCTTTATTATATTCTGACTACTATTAGACAATTTGATTGCAGCTTAGGAAGGATCTCTATGTATCGCTAAAATTAGGGGTTTATAGTTCAAATTGTGTCTTTGGAAGTGATAAAACAGCCAACACAATGCTAGATCATGTTTTAGTTTCTTGGTATTCCTTCTCGTATTCATTAAAGTCTTCACACAAAATTGATCCGGTTTAGTACCCTGATTTATTGAGAGTTTGGAGGGTTTGATACCGCTATTATCCGAGGATGTATGGTCATGAGTGTTAAGCCATCATCACACATACACGAGTCAGTCGGTACTCGAGTCCAGCAAGAGTGAACGATGGGTGACACTCTTCGTGACTCTGGCAAGAACCAGCCCGAATAGGTCACTGTTCCCGATTCACCAAAAGTCAACAAGAGTCGGTACGTGTTCATCCAAGAGTCAGTACCAGTCACGGAGAGTCAACAAGAGTCACGAAGAGTGTAACACGAACCCAACACGAGTTGAGAAAAAATAAATAAAAAAATAACGTCAATATCCAGGGTACGAAAACAAAGAATCGGTACGAGTCAACACGAATCAACAAGAGTGTAACAAGAGTCAACAAGAGTGTAACAAGAGTCACGAAGAGTGCCGTCATCTGGGGTGTCATTGGACAATGTACCGGCATGTATGTATGTATGTGTGTATGTATGTATAATATAATATATACTCATGCACACCTCGTAGCTAGGGGTGGCTGACTCGAGACAGACCGAACAGAAACAACATTCATTTAAGGTTACATTTTTTATGGTTTGGTACCACTTTCGCGTTCCCTCACCCTTTTCTGTCTCGTCTAGTAGATGAAATTTATAAGGGGAGGAGGATTCCTAGCCTACCGTTCCCAGAAGGAAAAGTAGGACAGTAAAATAGACAGATAGAAAATAGTAAGTAAAAAGTATATAGTACAAATATATAGAAACAATATATAAAGAAAAGAAACAGCCTAAAAATGTCATAAATTGTGGCACACATTATCGCTTGCTTAGACCGAATGACCTCTTCCCCTCTATCAATCTACTGGATTTATCTTCTGTATCTAATTATCTTCCTTATTAATGAACAGAATTATCTACTGTTTCATGTTTTTTTAATCATTATTTAGTTTATAATGCTATAGAATGGACAACAATACTATCCTACCATTACATTAATAATTATTATGAAAAAAAACAGCAAATAAAAGCATTCCCCCTATCTTTTATGTAAGGCTGAACGTATGATTCCGACACCTTATATTATCAGAGAGTATAGGCTTATTTCATAATTCGCACATTTTACGCTCACTTGGAGCTAACGACCTTCGATCTATATCTCCATTATCTAATTGTCTCCCTTATTAATGGACAGAATTATATGTTGTTTGATGTCATTTTAATAATTGTTTAGTTTTTAATGCCGTGGAAATGAAATACACAGTGTCCTACCATTACATTAATTATTATTATGACAAAAGAATATAATACAAATTTCTCCCGTCTTTTATTCAAGCCGATCTAGGCTATTGACAATTCATCGTTTCAGAAATTAAAGTCTCTGTTTCATAACAAGCTTATTTTTGCTCATGTTATCGATCCCTTTCACTTCTCACTGAAGAATCGGGAACATAATTGTTTACATTTTTTTAATCGACTTGCGTAATTTTTCTCATTATGTGTTAGTGGTATAATTAGTTTATTTAGCCCATCGAATCAGAAATTATTCACAGATTCCATAGAGACCAAATAACAAATATAAAAGCTGATAAATAAGGGAGATAGCTAGATACAGATGGAAATTAATACAGTAGATACAAATATAAGTAATAGAGAGAGATAAAGCAGATGACAGGGAAAATTATAATGCGAAAGGTACACAAATAACACTAGCAGTCTCTGTTTTCTAAACGGTTACGATGTTTTTGATCTGTTTTCTAAAGGGTCTTTGCAATTTCGATGTTTTCATATGGTTAAATATGGCTTAATATTATATTTTGAAGAAGTTGGGTCACAAGAGACTCACGAAGAGTTATGCAGAGTTCAACAAGACCCAAGACAAGTCACGAAGAGTCAACAAGAGTCAACAGCATGTCCTTCGGACTGTGACAGGGATAAGAAATGAAATAAGGTTTGAAATTTCTAGGCCACGTCATGTGTACCCAGGACACACCCCGATACCAACAGTACTCACACGAGTGTAATACGAGTCACGAAGAGTCTCGAACAGTATGCCAGAGTCATTGCCGAATATGGAAATATCATCACTCGTGTTGGACTCGGCACCGAATCGTGTATGTGTGATGATGGCTTTAGTGTGATATGAGGGGCGCAAAGCGGCTCTAATTACGCTGAACCGTGTATACAGTATATATATATATATTGTTACGTATCTTGATCCTCAAGTGGTTAACTTGATGAATCTAGATAGCACAGCGATATATATTAAGGTATCAGTCGAAGGCAAAACAAAAGTAAAATATAATACAATTATTTCCTGTTGTTGCTTCCTTTCCTTTTGGATATTAGGACTTAGTATCCTTTATTGACTGATACTCTTTAATTATGAAAAATACTGAAACTAATTAAAGTCATGTAGTATTTATAACGAATTATAATTTAACCGAAGCTTAGTAGGCTATGGTTATGAACCGAAAAAGTTATATCTAAAGAAACACTATTAATTCTATAAAAAGTATTGAAAGATAAATATTAAAGTAAGAATATTTCTGTCTCTTACCCTTTTTGAAATGAATAGATAGTTTTCTTATATGTCGTTTTATTTATATTTAATGTAATTATTCTTGGTTCTTGTCTTACGTTAACAGTATTATATTATTATTATCATCAGGATTTATATCAAAGTCACATAAAAAGTTAGATATATATTTAATAATTAGTTAAATGTATTTCTTAACCACGTAACATTGAGGTTTGATTATGAGTAAATTAAGTTACAGGATCGCTTCATAGATTCGATTCAGGTCTCACTCAAATAATATGAAGAGCAAAAATAATATGTTGAAGCTAAAAGAATGTTCTTCAGCTTAGGAAATCACTAGAAGTAATATTAACACAGCCATGTTAGTCTAAGGCGATATTACTAATATGAGACAATAGCATCACCGTACTAAGCACCGTTAAGCAATGTAAGCTTAATTAAAAGAAAATGAAAGAACTCGTAAGTATTAATATAAAACAATAGTATTACTTTCATCATAACCAAATTACTTAAAGAGTTGCTTTAGTCCACAAGTTAGTCAACTAAAATAGTTAAGTACATAATAATAGCGTTAACGTTAATTCCCAATCACATATCTCACTAACCAACATAACGTAAGTGTTTACACCGAACACACTTAACACACACTTATATAATCTGACTGACAGTCACAATCCCATTATAATACTTCACCCCGTCTTCCTCCAGCTGCAAGTTCACCTTCCCCAACTCCAAATGAGACTGATTTGAATGCCCACTACTCGGGTCTTATATACTAAACAAAGATGGTGTAGGAACGAATCAGGAGGCGAGTGATGGTGCGCGCCCCTATCATAGCTCCTCGAGTTGCATAGCAGGTGCGTGGTCCAATGGGGGCTCCGGGCGTCGATCATACGTCATAGCGTCGGGTCATCGAAGTAGTTTGCAGGGTCCCCTATGACGCACGCAGGTGTGAAGGCTTGTTTGCTGGTATGCAGACGAGCTGGTTTCCCACTCGCTAGTTCGCTCGCTGGTCTGCTTCGCCGCCTGGGTAGTTTGGCACTCCTTCAACTCTAATTCTAACTCTTAAATTAACATACAGGGCTCCGTATGTCAGACCTCCCCCCTAGAAAAGAGTTTAAGGAGTATAGTACATAATATTAAACATAATACATAAATAGATTCACCACCAGATTGGCAACAGCAAGATTATAATGAGGATATAATAAGGATATCACCCAAAGTAGGCAAAGTCTCCAGGTACCACATCAGAACATAGCCGGAACATAGCTGGAGCGTTATTCGAACTGCAAGGCATCTCACAGCTGAAGGCTTGAAAGCGCACTACTAAAGCATGATATATACCTCGCTACAAGGGAGAGCTAATTTCCAAAATCCTCTCATTAAGTTTATCTTACTGCTGTAGGAGGCCAACCTGGTAAATGTAATCTTTGATCCGTGGCAGTGGGTAGGTATCGTTCTTTGTGACAGCAATAACTTGCCTATAGTCCATACATAACCTATGGCTCCCGTCTGGCTTTGGCACAAATATGACCGGACTACTCCACTGGCTTAAGGCCCTTGTGATCAGCTGGTTTGAAAACATGAAGTCAAGCTCGACCTGCAGTATACTCCTGCGTTGTGGCGAGACACGGTAGGGGGATAGTTTAATGGGAGTTGCATCCCCTACGTCGATGTCGTGCACGGCCAAAGAAGTGAGCCCTGGAGTATCACGGAACACACTGGGAGACTGAGATAAAACAGAGATTAGTTGGTTCGCTTGATCAGAGGGAAGATGGCATAGTTTAGATGGTAATTCCCCCCAAGCTACTGAATTATACTGAAAGTTGGATAGGCTACATGACCAGTCAAAGTCTGCATGGATACCTTCAGGCTCTGGAACAGTCTGTTGCGGGTCAGTAAGAGAACTGAAGACTTCGTCCGCACAAGGCTGTCCACAGGTCCTGACATTCACTGCCACAGTGGGAGAATCTGGAGGAGAGGAATCAGGGGACCTATGGTAGGGTTTCAACATATTTATATGGAATACTTGCGTGGGCTTTCTCCTGTCTGGGGTAGTTACTAGATAAATGGTAATGCTCACCCTCTGAATGATCTTATATGGGCCCCTGAACTTGGCAGAGAAAGGTTGGCCAAAAAGGGGGAGCAGGACCAAAACCTCATCACCGGGCTGAAACTCCCTCTCACAGGCTTTTCTGTCATACCAGTTCTTCATGGAGCTTTTAGCCACTGTCAAGTTTTGAGCGGCAAACTCACATGAGAATCTCAGCCGGGTTTTGAAATCTGAAACATACTTGGAGGTTTTGGTTCCCCTCCTGGCCAACTAGGCTATCCTGCAACAGTGAACAATGGCAATGGCGGGAGGGATGAAGGGTGCGGGCGTAGCCCTCTCTCTATGTATCATCCTTCTCAACATCCAGAGGGGCTGTGCTGATATACAGGTGCAGAGGGGACCGGTAGTGTACCAGGTCAACACTAAACAAGTATTGAGGGACCTCGTCACACAGAAATCACACACGAGTGAAATTTCTGTCACCATTCCTGCCTGGTCTATTTCATATATCGGGAAGACGCCGCGACTGGGCAAATACTCTGGCACAACCTCGCTACAACACCTATTGTGCTACACTCTAATTAGCTGCGGAGATGTAGAGACCAACCCCGGCCCTAGTTCAACGTTGAAGAAACCTCACCACCAAACAAGTAAGGCAGACACCGACATTTCAACAGTCCCTAGCAGTAAAATTCGTTATAACAAACTGGGCCAGCAGGCACCCAAGTCTCCCGTCACGCTCCAACTCACAACCAAGACCGCAGGGCAACCGCCAGCACAGTGCCAACATTCTACCTACTCAACATTACCCTCAACTGTATCATCACTACCACAGATATCGGTGACCCAAGTAACACAACATGCAACCAGAACACCCAAACAAACAGGAAGCTCTAGCAAACACATCGACAATGAAGTAACAGCAACAACGGCCAAGAACAAGGACATAAAACAACAAATACAGGTAGGGGTGGGAGGGGGGCAAGGGGGAGCCACAACCTGTCCTCATCTCACGCGCTCACACACCATCAGCCGCTCACGGCGCACAGCTGATCACCACACCGCCAGACGTACGATGAACAGTAACAGGAAAATATGTATAGTGTGCGATATTGGATTCAACAAAAGGAGTACAACGTCACAATGTAGTAGTTGTAATGAAACAGTACACGATCGATGTACTTACATTACTAGCAGAAAAGAAGTGGAATGCGATAAATGTAGGGAAATAGCTATTAAGGGTCCTAAAATCATTTGTGAAATATGTGAATCACTCATAACAAGAAAACAAAGGATCATAAACTGTGTTAAGTGTAAAACTGTAGCTCACATGAAGTGCATCTCTAAGAAGACCAACAGTGAAGAACGGGAATTCCTATGCAACATATGTGCCTTGCATTCATTACCGAATATTAATGTAAATGAACCAATTAGTATTAACAACTCAGAATCCAGCCAGGACACATTCAAAATCAAAGATGAATACAGAGTGTTCACCAACAAAGGGCTCCATCTTATCCACATTAACGCCAGATCAATGTACCATAAATTGTCAGAATTAAACTTGTTAGCTAATAAGGCCAAAGCTTCAATAATTGCAATCACAGAAACCTGGCTGGATTCAAGTATAAACGATGGTGAAATAAACATTCAAGGTTTCAATATGGTTAGGAATGATCGCAATAGGCATGGGGGAGGAGTATGTCTGTATGTAAAAAACAACCTCACACACACAACCAGGACCGACCTCCATGTAGAAAATCACGAAGCTCTGTGGATCGATCTATACCTGCCGAGGACAAGACCCATCACAATTGGGGTATGCTATAGGCCACCAGACGACACACAATTCTTGACCAAATTTGAACGAACGTTGTCATCGCTAGACCCTCGGAATGAATCCATCATACTAGGGGATTTTAACCTGTGTTACAAACAACGAAATGATAGGCTTGTACGAGAATATAGGCATATACTGACAATGCACAATCACAAACAACTCATCACAACCCCCACACGTATCTCTGAGAACACTGCCACAATAATAGACCACATAAACTGTAACAGAGAGGACAAAATATCCCAATCAGGGGTTATACAGACTGGGATAAGTGATCACTTCGTCACATATTGCACACGAAAAACCACAAAAATTACCCTAGAGAATCACAAGATTATCAAAACAAGGTCACTCAGAAACTACAATAAAGAAACATTTCTGGACATTTTATGGAATACAGACTGGTCTCCAGTGTTTGGAAGTACAAACGTTAATGACGCAGGGGTTGGCTTCAGAACCATCATCACAAACATTCTAGACGAAATAGCTCCTCTGAAAGACATACGAATTAAAGCAAGGTCAGACCCATGGATCAACAATGACATACTACACCATCTGGAACACAGAGACAATCTGTTAAAAAGGCTAGCGAAACATAGACAGGATCAAGGTCTGAAACATGAGTTCAACAGGGCCAGGAATAAACTAAGTAGGAAAATAAAATCAGCGAAAACTAATTATTTTCACAATAAGGCAGAGGAATATCAGAATAACCCAAAGAAACTATGGAGGCACCTAAAAACAACAGGCTACAGCAACAAGACAAGGGATTCGTCTAACACTAATATTGCTCTCACCATTAATGATCAGATTTGCCACGATAAACGACAAATTTCAACCTACTTCAACTCCTTCTTCACCTCCATAGCAAACACACTTGCACAGAACCTACCTCAACCTCTCAATAAATACACGACAACAACGGCCACCTTTCGAAATTTCTACAGAGATAAAGACATACACCCAAACACATTTGGATTGCAAAATGTTACACCAAAATACACTTTTGATGAGCTGTCTAACCTAAATGTACATAAAAGCACAGGACCAGACAAAATTCCTGCCAAATTTCTACGAGATGGAGCCATTGGTATAGCAGGCCCCCTAACTCACATCATCAACTTGTCAATTAACACCAACACTGTACCTGCTGAACTGAAGGAAGCTATTGTAACCCCTCTATTCAAGAAAGGAAATAAACTAGAAGTTGGTAACTACAGACCAGTTAGCATATTATGTATTGTATCTAAAATCCTTGAAAGAGCGGTATACACCCAAATTGAACACTACCTCAAACAAAATGATCTATTCTATAAGTTTCAATCAGGTTTCAGATGCATGTACTCGACAGACTCCTGTCTCATCCACTTAACGGATCACATTCGTAAAGAAATGTCTAAAGGTAACTACACCGGTATGGTTCTTCTTGATCTACAAAAAGCGTTTGACACAGTAGACCATGATATCCTATGTAATAAACTACAAGCAATGGGCATAGGATCTGTGAACTGGTTTAAATCTTATCTTAGTGGTAGAACCCAAAGAGTCAAAATTGATGATAATATATCTGATCCTATGCCAATTAACTGTGGGGTCCCGCAGGGAAGCATCCTTGGTCCCTTACTCTTTCTCTGTTATGTGAACGACATGGAACTGAGCGTCTCATGTAAATTATTACTGTATGCAGACGACAGCGTGCTCCTGGTTTCAGGAAAAGACCCAATAAGTATTGCCGCTTCACTTTCCAAAGAACTAGAATCATGTAGTGAATGGCTAGTGGACAATAGACTATCTCTTCACCTGGGCAAGACGGAAGCCATCTTATGTGGAACAAAACGCAAACTGAAAGACATTGTGGGCTTCTCGGTCAACTGTAATGATATTCCTATAACAACAGTGTCACAAGTTAAATATCTCGGACTAAAACTGGACGCGAGTTTGTCAGGTGAAACAATTTTGGAATCTATCCTGAGTAAGTGTAGAGCACGTATAAAATACCTGTATAGACAGGTGGGATGCTTGCCCGCGGCGACCAAAAAGACCCTCTGCCAAGCGCTTGTTCAATGTCATTTTGACTATTCTGTGTCATCCTGGTACTCTGCATCATCTAAATCAGCACAGCACAAACTTCAGGTCACTCAAAATAAAATGGTTAGGTTCATGCTGAACCTAGGACCCAGATCACATGTTGGCCAGGAACAACTTCAGTCACTAGGTATGCTCAATGTCGCTGACAGGGCCAAACAAATCAGGCTCACTAATGCCTTCAAAATTTTCTATGACAGAGCTCCAGAGTACCTAAATAATGATTTTGTTAAAGCAAATGAGAGGAGTGGACATAATACAAGAAACAGGATGTTTAATTTTAAGGTCCCGAGAATCCAAGGACAGGGTAAGCAAACATTCTTCTTCACCGCCATCAAAGACTGGAACGACCTACCCCAGTCAGTCCGTGAAAAGAGAACACTGTATTCCTTCAGACGTAGCCTGAAGGAACACCTGAACCGGACAGCTGCGAGAAGGGAGCACCAAGCTTATGTCTACTACTAAATGCGACATCAGAGATAGACAAACCAAACTGAAATGATTACTGATTACGGATTACTGATATTTACTATAGGATGTAAGGTATCTTAAAATAACCCCCTAGAAATACTTTTTCTAAAGTATCCATTTCTTTATCCTCCCCTTTTTTCCCCAGCTAACCTAATCCCACAAGGACCCCAATGGAAATACGCCTAACGGCCTTATTGGGCTATCCTTAGTTGGAATTATGCAAGGCTGGTACATGTCATATTTGTAACAAACTATGTGGTACCAACTCTGTAAATTGCTAACTGAATAAATATTATTATTATTATTATTATTATTACTCCCTCACACTATTCTCATTAATTAAGGGGACCCACCTCGCTTTTTTTGTCTCTCTCTCTCTCTCTCTCTCTTTGGCTTGTATCCATTCGGCCCCATTCAGCCTACTGTTTTAAGACATTTACCCCCATCCAGGTGTCAATATTTTCCTGGCGAGCGGTAGCGAGCCAGCATATATATATATTTTTTGTTTTGACAGCAACTATATTTGTACATTTTTCGTTAGAAAAATTTCTCCATTCAATGCTGGCTCGCTATCGCTCGCCAGGAAGAAAGCGACACCTGGATGGGGATAAACGTCTTAAAACAGTTGGCTAAATGGGGCCGAATGGATACAAGCCAGGGAAAGATATAAAAAGAAGAGATAAAAAAAAAAAAGCCGGTGACCCCCCCCCCCCCTTAAATAATATATAAAGCAACACAACCTAAAGCACCACTTCGCATTCCCTGATCATTAATTACACCACACCATCCCAGCTAAACTATACTTCATTCACTATAGGCAGGCGAAATATCTCGACCACTGTCCATAACTCTAACACGACTAGAGAGTAAACGAGCCAATATGTCGACCATTTAGGGAGAGTCAGCCAGGGAGTAGGTGTGGAAAAGGACAGCCCATTTGCTCCAGCCCTTTTTGAGTTACAGAGGTTACGATGTCTGTGCCCCCAACCTAGAATGACCGGACTCTCTCTCTATATAGGCCTACCTCTACCTACCTTAAGGGGAGGGAGGTTTCCACTTGAGGGATTTTTTTCTGGACTCCTTTCTCCCTCATGTTTAGCCCCATTGCTTTTCTATTTTGAAGACGTTCGCCCCATTATTTTGACGATTTTAAGAACTTTCGACCCATTTCTCTCAATTTTAAGACCTTTCGTGCCGTTTAGGTGTCGATTTTATCCTGGCGAGCGATAGCGAGCCTGTAATTTAAGAGGAACCGGCCTTCAGCCGGGACATTTTTCTACCGAAAAATGTACAAATTTATCTTGAAAGGGGCTCAAGGGGGTGTAATCTTAAGCTTGATGGATATCTAGAGACCAAACTAAAAACCTCCCCTTAATGCACCGTACCGAATATATCTGCACACTAGCAATCTAGCCTAAGCATCGATCCTAATCTTACACACCAGTCTGTCATCACACCATAACAATCCACCAACCTATGGCTTCCTTCGCAACGTACATGAGGGACATCTCGTTAGACAACAGCCCTAGATGTCGAACTGCAAAAAGTGCCAGACGAGCCCATCCTCGCAAGGGAGCGAGCTGTCGCTTCAAACAGTCTACTGCACCAAATCACCACCCATAACGAGGGGCGTCGCGCTCCTTGGTGCCGCTAGAAGAGTGGCGAACACATCAAAAGGTATCAAAAGGTAAGGTAAAGGATGAGACCAGGTATACGCAAGCCTAGGGTACCGTAACATGGCCTAACTTCGGTCAAGAGGGGTATACTTTGGACATTTCTGGATAAAACTAGGCCTATATAAGCGACAGTTATGGACAAATAGCTCTGCATTATGGAAGAACACCGCAGGCATACTGGGTTCTCCATAACACCATGCATGTATCCCATCACTGCGGTTCATTATATTGTTTTCCAGAATGTCCGAAATTATATCCCCGTCCAAAGTTACGGCATGTTACCGGTAATACATAAACCATATAATACCGGTAATACATAAACCATATAATACCGGTAATACATAAACCATATAATACCGGTAATACATAAACCATATAATACCGGTAATACATAAACCATATAATACCGGTAATACATAAACCATATAATACCGGTAATACATAAACCATATAAAACCGGTAATACATAAACCATATAAAACCGGTAATACATAAACCATATAATACCGGTAATACATAAACCATATAATACCGGTAATACATAAACCATATAATACCGGTAATACATAAACCATATAATACCGGTAATACATAAACCATATAATACCGGTAATACATAAACCATATAATACCGGTAATACATAAACCATATAATACCGGTAATACATAAACCATATAATACCGGTAATACATAAACCATATAATACCGGTAATACATAAACCATATAATACCGGTAATACATAAACCATATAATACCGGTAATACATAAACCATATAATACCGGTAATACATAAACCATATAATACCGGTAATACATAAACCATATAATACCGGTAATACATAAACCATATAATACCGGTAATACATAAACCATATAATACCGGTAATACATACACCATATAATACCGGTAATACATAAACCATATACCGGTAATACATAAACCATATAATACCGGTAATACATAAACCATATAATACCGGTAATACATAAACCATATAATACCGGTAATACATAAACCATATAATACCGGTATAAGCACATATATACCGCTATCCGAACTGTAATTCTCTTGACCCTATCCTATATCATCCACAACTTCCTGTAATGCAACCTGAGAACAGCTTTAAAGGGGAGGTTTTTTAATTTGTTCCCTAGACTTCCATCAATCTTAAAATTACACCCCCTAGACCCCCTTTCAAAATAAATGTGTACATTTTTCGGTAGAAAAATGTCCCGGCCGAAGGTCGATTCCTCTTAAATTACAGGCTCGCTATCGCTCGCCAGGAATAAATAGACACCTAAATGGCACAAAAGATCTTAAAATAGTCAGAAATGGAACGAAGGTTCTTAAAAAAATCCAACTAATGGGGCGAACGTCTTAAAATTTCAAAAGCAATGGGGCATAAACATGAGGGAGAAAGGGGTCCAGAAAAAAGTCCCTCAAGTGGAAATCTCCCCTTTAACCTACCAAACAGAAAAGTCAAAGCCTACCGTAGTACTTGATTGGGTAGCAGCAGCAGCACATTATTATTATTTTTTTTTTATTAAGGTGACAGTTACAAAGTGGTGTACAATCTATCTTATTCTAGTTACATTGTAGTTTATCTTAATGTACCAGTACCTCCCTACAATCAACCTAGTTGTTCCCCAATTCGTCCCTCCGCCACGACCATTTCAAAGTCCAAGTCTCTCTCACTCTTGTCCTCTGTAGCGGGGAGGACCTTGTACCCCTGAGACATAGGAGTGCAGACCTGAGAAGAGAGAGAGAGCCGGCATCTCATCCAAGTTAGCAGCAGCGCATTACTTCACACACACCACTCACGGTATAACCTACTGTATAATTATGGCTTCCCTACTTTGAAAACTACGCCGTGCGCATATTACCATATTCCTTCACAACACACACCATTATACAGTTCATCACTTATAGGTTTACTGACTCATATTACCGCTCTTGGGTAGCAGGATATGAAGGGCTAAGGACAAAGTAATGGGCTGCATGGATTGGTAGGGTTACAGGGTACCGGGTATACTTTAATCTACCTTACTTTTGTAACTTAACACTAAATTTCCAAGCCTACCTTGAAGTCTTATGACTTACCGGTACCTTATTGCTCTACAAAAGCACACAGATACACGCACAAAATATGACAACATACAGGTGGAAATAGCCCCAGTATACGGTACACATTACGCACATATGACTACACATGATAACTCAGGACCCGCATCACCTCACATCATACCGGTACCCTTCACGTCTATCATGATATTATAGCAAGCAAGCAACGCCACCCACTGCGACACCTTACCCACTGCATTAATTCACTCACACCCTAATACCACCCACTGCATTAGGTCACCCAAACCCTAATACCGTACCACCACTTCATAATACCACCCACTGCAACACTTCACCCAATGCATTACTGTAGGCCACCCACTTCATAGTACGGTACCACGGCACCCACATCGTCATACCACACGCTCTACCAGTGCAGCCACTTTATAATACCGGTACCACTCATTACACTCCACATCCCTAATACTACCCATTGCCCACTATCAAATACCACAGCCTATCTCTCTACCCACTACACCAGTTCGCTCACCTCCTCAATATTGGGAATATACCAACCCAATTACTGTCTAAAATCTCTCTCTCTCTCACTTCACTACACACATTATTACACCCCACTTCTCCCCTCCGACCTCACAACTCTCACTTTAATATCGCTTGTATCACCTCTCTTCTCTCTTTTTTTCTCTCTCTCTCTCTCTCTCGCCAAAACATTCCAACTAGCTACACCCGGCATTCCAACAATTTCCGCCACATCAAAGAGCGCATCCCAACTTCCAATGAACCTAAAAAAAGGCATCGGGGGCTGGGCTTTGTTCAATAAAGAGGTGTGTGTGCATAAACGGAGGCAGTGACCGCGCATGAGTGTGTTCTGTATGTGTGTGTGGAGAATGAGATAGTAATGAATCTGGATAGATCTTTGGGAGTTAGATGTTTAATTGATATAGATTGTACTCAATTTGATCCTCAGGGTGCCTTCATAAACTGCATAAAATCGTATAATGTGAGTTTTTTTCCTATATTCCAACTACTCCCTCTCGGGCATAGGCCTAGGCTGAGAGCCTGTAGATTGAACGGCGAAGCCCGTGAGATCTCGATCCAGTCTAGGGAGTGAGACATGTGAAGCACTTTGGGATACAACCAGCCCCCGATGTCTTGCCTTCGCAAGATGCACGGTTGCCCACCCACGGCTCGAAACAGCCACATCTTTGAAGCTGCTTCGCTCCAGTGTTTCACTGTCTCACCAGTGTCACCACCTAGACTCGGACCCTCACACTCTGAATGCCACCTATTGAGTAATGAATGCACTAGGCATTGCCCCCCTGTAGCATATTTTGAATATGGAAATATTCATACAATGCTATTTAATCAGATGAGGGTATTTTGTTGGCATTTCGGTGGACTTTGTAGTAATTCACTGATACTAGGTACAGCACAAACCAGATAACAAGAAGGAACGCGCCATCGTCTACCAAACGGTACTGACGGAATTGGAGAGTACACAGATGGGATTTGGTGTTCGTGTTGTGTGAAAACTGGGTTGAAATGAGGCACAAGTGCTTGTTGAGCTCATTCAAAAGCTTACATTTGCTCGACGACGCCATCCAAGCTCAACACTAGGTAGAAACAGTATGGATCTAAAAGAACATTGATGGGCCGTGGCAAGATGTTTGGATTGAACCCTATGGTCCATAATCTAACAAATCGGACACACAAATGACAGACATGATGCTGCTGTAAAGGCGCCTATTATGAAGAACAAGGGCCAACACGCAGACCTGCTCCTCAGGTCGATAAATGACTAAGCAAACAAGTTGTGAATCAATGAATGGACCCAGTGACCGGAAAATACAAAAAAAAAAAAAAAAAAAAAAAAAAAATAGAGCTTGCAAGTAGCCTATACAAGTGGCGGTGAGTGTTGAGGGGAGATTTCCACCTGGAGGATTTTTTTCTGGACCTCTTCCTCCCTCATGTTTAGCCCCATTGCTTTTGAGATTTTAAGACGTTCGCCCCATTAGTTTGTCGATTTTAAGAACCCTCGCCCCATTTCTGTCAATTTTAAGACCATTCGTGCCATTTAGGTGTCGATTTTTTCCTGGCGAGCGATAGCGAGCCTGTATTTTAAGGGGAATCGGCCTTTGGCCGGGACATTTTTCTACCGAAAAATGTACAAATTTATCTTGAAAGGGGGTCTAGGGGGAGTAATTTTAAGTTTGATGGAAGTCTAGGGAATCAACTAAACACCTCCCCTTTATAAGGGGAGATTTTATTCAAGAGGGTTATTTTCTGGACCCCCTTCTGCCTCACGTTTAGCCCATTTGTTGCGAGATTTTAAGACGTTCGTCCCATTAGTTCGACGAATTTAAGACCTTTCGCCCCATTTATGTCCATTTTAAGACCTTGCTTGCAATTTAGGTGTCGATTTTTTTGCTGGCGAGCGTGAGCGAGCCTATAATTTCAAGAGAAATCGACCGGTCTTTGGCTAAGACATTTTTCTATCGAATAATGTAGGCTACAAATTAATCTATCAAAAAATGTACAAATTTATCTTGAAAGGGGAGGGGGGGTCTAGGGATTTTTTTTTTTTTTTTTTAAACTTGAAGGTCTAGCGAGGAAACTAAAAAATAAATGAATAAATAGACCCCCCCAAAAAAAATAACCACAATCCCCTTAAAAAGACGTACTGTATGGTAGCTGTCAACGTTCACAGAAAGACGTACTGTATGGTAGCTGTCAACGTTCACAGAAAGACGTACTGTATGGTAGCTGTCAACGTTCACAGAAAGACGTACTGTATGGTAGCTGTCAACGTTCACAGAAAGACGTACTGTATGGTAGCTGTCAACGTTCACAGAAAGACGTACTGTATGGTAGCTGTCAACGTTCACAGAAAGACGATTAGGCTACATCAAAATTCAAGTGCTAAATTGCAAGTATCCTACAGTAAATTGCAAGTATCCTACAGTAAATTGCAAGTATCCTACAGTAAATTGCAAATATCCTACAGTAAATTGCAAGTATCCTACAGTAAATTGCAAATATCCTACAGTAAATTGCAAGTATCCTACAGTAAATTGCAAGTATCCTACAGTAAATTGCAAATATCCTACAGTAAATTGCAAGTATCCTACAGTAAATTGCAAGTATCCTACAGTAAATTGCAAGTATCCTACAGTAAATTGCAAGTATCCTACAGTAAATTGCAAGTATCCTACAGTAAATGAATAGGGGCCTTCATTGATTGTATAAAGGCTATACTTGAAGCCTAGAGTCCGGTGTTGTGAGTGAGTGAGTGAGTGAATGAAGGTGTTGAGGGAGTAAGGCGCTGCTGCCGTGTTAACTTTCACCACAAGGAGATTAGTCTTTAGTATACTGAAGGCATCGTTATTACTGCTGAACCACACAGACACACACACACACACACACTAACTCTTAAACACACACACTCACACTACTCTCACACACACACACACACACACACTCTCACTTTCACCACAAGGAGATTAGTCTTTAGTATACTGAGGGCATCATTATTACCGGTACTGCTGAACCACACACACCCACTCTTAAACACACACACACATACACTACTCACTCACTCCCACACACGCACATTCACTCACTCCCTCACACATACACAAACTCACTCACACCCACACATGCACAGTATTGCCATCAGGGTCCAAAAAAAATATATAATAATGAAGGTATTACACAATTTATCCAAGGTGTGATAACGAGAGTAAGATTACACCGAGGGTCTTTATCTGCCAGCATAATTATATATCATTATACAACAAAGAGTATATATTAATTAACTGCTCTATTATCTCCGAAGTAGTAGGCTATTACAATTAACTTTGTTGCCATGTTATTTGTCTCATTAGATTCGGAGCGATATTTTCGGCTACTTGATTAAAGGATAATTTGGGGCTCATTTGCATTTGTATCTGCCACAAGAGTAAAGGCAGGTTATTTTACGCGACATTAATTCTATACACAAACTATTCTGAAGACCAGACCACTAGTGCCGAAATAAAATTGCCAAGACAAACACATGTGAAGCAGTTATCCCGAGCATTTTTGTTCTGCAATTTCTTTTGATACGTCTGGTATGGTAATTTCTAAATAAGTGAGTTATAATAATTCGCCTAGTACCGCACTTAAGGAGATTATTTTATTATTTATTATTACCGGTATATCGTTAGTTTAGCTTTCTCCTTAGAGATCCATCAAGCTTAAGGGGAGATCTCCACTGGAGGGATTTTTTTCTTGACCCCTTTCTCCCTCATGTTTAGCCCCATTGCTTTTGATATTATAAAACGTTCGCCCCATTAGTTTAGCGATTTTAAGAACTTTCACCCCATATTAACACCTTTCGTGCAATTCAGGTGTCGATTTTATCCTGGCGAGCGATAGCGAGCATGTAATTTAAGAGGCTCTACATTTTTCTACCGAAAAATGTACAAATTTATCTTGAAAGGGACTCAAGGGTGTGTAATTTTAAGCTTGATGGAGGTCTAGGGAACAAACTAAATACCTCCCCTTAAAAAATCCCCCAAAGGCCCGACTTCGAGATAAATAGGGCCGGTTCCTCCTAAATTGCAGACGCTAAATTGTTATCGCTCTAGGACACCGATAGCCTACCTAAATGGCACGACATAATCTTAAAATTGACAAAAAAGGTGAAAGGTATTAACCAAACTAATGATGGACAAACGACGTATAAGTTCGAAAGGAAAGGGGCTAAACGTGAGGGAGAAGGGGAGGGGGGGGGGGGGTCAGAAAACAGGGGTGGGGAGTGGGGGGCTTAAAATAACACCGCCATTTCCGATATATAGTACAGTAATTGCACAATCTCCATATAACTGCTACCGGTACCTGTACCTGGGAATGTGTTGGCCATCATAAATTGCCAGCAGCAAGTTTTGGTGTGCTACCTTCTACACCCAGTGGCGGATTCCAGGATTTAGGAAAGGGGGGGGGGGGGGGGGGGCCTGTTTGTCAATGTAAGAGGCGCCGAGCACCGAAGGCGCGAGGCCATTATGCTAGGGGATCTGGGGTGAGAGGTAGCTCCCCCAGCTTTTTAATACTTCACAAGCATTTTCGGTCAAGTTGTGGTTCTTTTATGGTGGTTAATATTTAAAACCTGGTAGATGTCAAGCCGAGGAAACTTGACCTAGCAATTTGTGATAAACGCCTAATTTCCATGGCCACCCGGCGTCTGCACGAGAATTACGACGCCTAGCAAAAAAAAAAAAAAACTGACATTGATATTAATCAGCTCTTAGGGGCGCCAATTATAGCTGACCCCCCCCCCCCCCCCCCCCTGGATACGCCACTGTCTATCCCCCCCCCCCCTTCCCCCAACCGACCAAAGGGAAGAGCCACACGTTCGTCTAAGCTGCCAACTAAAGTCCCCCATTAACGGCTTGTCAAAGTTACCTTGAATGAAGATGCACTAAAGTCCTTACACTAGGTTATGGTACAGTCGACCATAGAAGTTCTTATATCCCTCTCTGTAATGTTGTGTATGGAAGTATATTATATAAGATACAATTAGAAGTACCGATGCCGATTGTTACGCAGTACCGGTACCATAGTAAATTCATATGACCAAGTATTAGTATTATAGCAAACTATCCTCATAACTCATTTTCCGCATGGAAGTAGACTAGGCCTATGTAAGATAGAATTAAGAGTGCAAACTGCTATGCAGAAATACATTCATTTGACCATATATATATTCTTTGTAAACACCGTATTAATCTGTGCGACTTTCTTGTGCAAAGCAGCTGCACAAATGTTATGTGTGAGCATAGATTCTGTAAGATTGAGTTAGGTACCGGGAAGAGTAGTTCGTTATGCAAATTCGTTTTCATCGTTGTATTTTCCTTCCGTACACAAAATAGGAGGGGAATAAGTTACGTATGCGACTGTACCTGTAAACGGAAGCTAAATACATAAGGCAAGGATAACTAGTCTATTCACGGCTCTAATATAACACGAAAATGCCACCACATTTTAAAAGAATACAGTTACCGTACACAATGTTTGCTGATTTATAAAGAATACAGTTACCGTACACAATGTTTGCTGATTTATAAAGAATACAGTTACCGTACACAATGTTTGCTGATTTATAAAGAATACAGTTACCGTACACAATGTTTGCTGATTTATAAAGAATACAGTTACCGTACACAATGTTTGCTGATTTATGAAGAGAACTAAATATCAACCATTTTGCTTAAACATATAACAATATAGCTAATTTTATATTTTTGCGTTCGTATCGTATATTAATCAAGATGGTGTAGCTCCCTATATAAGACTGTGGCTTAGATAATGTTGTCTGATAAGCTTCCCGACCTAAGCGGATTACTTCTGTGCTATCATAATGAGAACTGACTGTCTATCTAGGCCAGAAGAAAAGGAATATTTTTACCATAGTCGACATATGGACTTAATATTTGTTTGATAGCATATGTTAAAGATATTCGAAAATGGTAAGCAAAAGTAGATCTTCCATATTGCGGATAAGAAGCTTACTGTAATTAGGCCTATATGGGTCATCTCAAGTCGGTGCCTGATCAGCCATGCTTCGCGGGGGTGAGAGCTTCTCCCTCGAATAGCCTGCTGCATCAAGCACTGGCAGCAAACATACTCGGGGGGAGCAACTCTCGCCGAGGCCAATGAGGATGGCCGAAACAACTCCAGGTAGGTAGACTAGAATTTCGTTCAGCCACGTTTTCTTTTCATCAACTAATAATCGGATTTTGTTTTCAATAACTGAAGGTTTGACTAGCGTTCAAAGATAAAGTTGGCCGCTCTCCCTTATACTACAGGCTCTCCACTCGGACCACTCCTCACCATCCCACCACCGCGTCCACCCTGCGGCACTGAACAGTACATATCCACCTTTTAACCCCTGTCACCCTCTTACTATCTAAGCGGTACGACGTATTTTTCGTAACTTCTACTGACGCCAATGACCCCCCCCCCCCCCCCACAAAATTGTATAGCGGTACCAGTATTCAGGATATATTAAGGGGTTGCTATTAAAGGTTAAATCTAAATCAAGCCTAATCAAGCTAGGTTAACAACACAAACGTATCACTCCACCTCTTTTTACCATCAAGGCTGCTCGTTAGATTCCCTCTTCCCGACCTTAATACGGTCTCTCTCCATCTTTCCACACAATTGCTTTCATATTCGTCCTCTCTCTCTCTCTCTCTCTCCGCCCTTTACCAATTATTTTCCCTGCACAACACTCTCTCCTCTTTCATATTATCTCCCCCCCCCCACACCAAACTAACCCAGAACTCTTCCCTTCCCCTCAAACTAACCCCGAACTCTCCCCCCCCCCCCCAACTTAAGTCTTCTGTTCTACCCTCTCCCACATCTACTGCACCCTCCCCGCTATAACCCCCCCCTCCCCCCTCCAAAACAAGTTCTCAGGACGCCTCACCCTTTAAACCCACCCCCACTCTCACTGCCTAGCCTCTTCACCTGATCCTATGAAAATAAAGATGATGTTCGCCGCCTCGCTGGTCATTCTTTTCCTACTGATCTTATTATGTGTTGGTCTTCATTTTATCTTTCGTCTCCTTCTCTCTCTCTCTCTCTCTCTCTCTCTCTCTAGTACTCTATCCTCTTTCTTTCCTCCATCCCTCCATTATTCCTTCTCTCTCCCATTCTCTACCACCTCCTATAGGCTAGTCTGTTTATTTTCAGCTAAGGGTAAACTGCCATGTCCCCATCTTCATTATTCGGTTATTATGAAGATTTGGTAGCAAAATATGAAGTTAATTGTGAAAATTTGGCATTAATATGACAGACATTTATTAGTTTCACATTTGTCCATAAGTACCGGTATCGAAAAACTAGGTGCTAAGGGATTCAATTAACCATTCGCTGGAAATAAACCAACTATACTATACGTGAACAATAAAATCCCCCCCCCCCCCCCCTCCTCAATCTCCGGACCCCCCCACCCGCCCTCCTCAATCTCACTGCCTCCTCTCTGTTGTGTTCTGCATTCCCTTCCTCCTTCCCCCTAACACTCTCCATCTCCACTCCCATTCATAGGCTATATAGGCCATGCATTATAAGTAGGCCAACTATCGCGACCCCTAACCTCTATAACTCAAATGAGGGCTAGAGCAAATGGGCTGTACATGGTCATACCTACCTATTCCCTGACCGACTCTTCCCAAATGACATCAATATTAGCGCAATTACTCTACTCGTTATTGCGGTATACATAGAGATTAGTGGTCAAGATGTTTGGCCTGATAATGAATAAACTATAGGTACCTTCTAATCTTATGTTTACTTCCACCTCCATCCTTCCGTCTAGACACCACAACAACAACTCTTCTCTAACTTCTCTCTTGTCTACACACAAAACATTATCCTCTACGACAGACCTTTCATCATTACTCTCCTCTACCATCGACTAATTCTCGGCTACTTAAGGGGAGATTTCCACTGGAGGGACTTTTTTCTTGACCCCTTTCTCCCTCATGTCTAGCCCCATTACTTTTGAGATTTTAAGACGTTTGCCCCATTAGTTTGGTGATTTTTAAGAATTTCCGCCCCATTCTGTCAATTTTAAGACTTTTCGTGCCATTTAGGTGTCGATTTTATCCTGGCGAGCGATAGCGAGCCTGTAATTTAAGAGTAATCGGCCTTCGGCCGGGACATTTTTATACCGAAAAATGTACAAATTTATCTTGAAAGGGAGTCAAGAGGGTGAAATTTTAAGATTGCTGGAGGAGTAGGAAACAAACTAAAAACCTCCCCTTAACTCTCCCAATGCTTAGTTTTCTTCCTCTCGCTTTCCTATGCATCTTGCCCGTCTCGTCAATTCCCTGGTTTTCTTCTGCACACGTTCCAACATTTATGAAGTCGTGGTTAAAGGTCATGTAACACTTTGACACCTCCAATGAAAGTTTTCGCTCACTTTACGGCACTGTAAAAATATGGGTTTAAAAAAGGTATCGTATGCAAAGAGTAATAAACGTGTTCATTGGATATACTTCGAAAGATATGTTAATAGTAATAAATCTGTCTAATATATGAATATAAAGGTATATAAACCTTTCTAATATAAAGGTACTGGTATATAACTATCAATATAAAGGTACTGGTATATAACTATCAATATAAAGGTACTGGTATATAACTATCAATATAAAGGTACTGGTATATAACTATCAATATAAAGGTACTGGTATATAACTATCAATATAAAGGTACTGGTATATAACTATCAATATAAAGGTACTGGTATATAACTATCAATATAAAGGTACTGGTATATAACTATCAATATAAAGGTACTGGTATATAACTATCAATATAAAGGTACTGGTATATAACTATCAATATAAAAGTACTGGTATATAACTATCAATATAAAGGTACTGGTATATAACTATCAATATAAAGGTACTGGTATATAACTATCAATATAAAAGTACTGGTATATAACTATCAATATAAAGGTACTGGTATATAACTATCAATATAAAGGTACTGGTATATAACTATCAATATAAAGGTACTGGTATATAACTATCAATATGGGTAGATTGTAGACGCCAATCAGCGGGGCAGTACCCAGGGGAGGCCTCATAGGCATGTGATAAGGAGTTGCTGGAACTCTTGTTTCATTTGCCTGACAGCTGCCCTCGCTGTTTCTTTTTGTCTCTCACCTAAACAGATAGTAATCCAGCTAGTTGTCACAAGAACCTCCTCCTCCTATTCATTTCACTACACTAAACATGCACACCACACGGCCTTCCAACATACACACACACAAAACAAAACTTTTAAAATAATGACTATAACTCTTTCAACTTTTGGGGACACTTGTTACAGGCAGATTCACCATTTGTCTCCTTTATACATACATATAATAATATATATATATACGTATATACCGGTATATAATATTATATATATATATATATATATATATATATATATAATTATATATACCTGGTATATATATATATATATATATATATATATATATATATATATATATATATATATATACCTGGTATATATATATATATATATATATATATATATATATATATATATATATATATATATATATATATACCGTATATACAGTAGCGTATGTTAAACAAAATAATTTAAGTTGAAATATTGGGTGTTTTGTGACCCGATTATTAACATTTTCCCTTCCCATGCAGCTGTTGTATTGACCCCCCTCCCCCCCTTTCCTTAATCATATCTATACATTTATCTACAATATAACGAAAATATTATCAACTGAGTATGTTAATAGTGATTTAACCTTGATTAGGCTACTTGATATCGTTCTATCTTTATACTTGACGGGCGTATCTTGGCCAATAATACTTTAATTGGTTCTGGTATATTACTTTAAAGGGTACCGGCAAGTTAGTACGAACAATTGAAATACCGTATCCTTGGTATATCATATTTGTTTAATTCATATGTATTTTAAAGTGTATGCCTTCTTCCATAGGCTATGTTCTGCCATACCTTATTTCCTGTCTCCATTAGCCAAAAAATGTCTATCAAATAGGCCTATATATCATGTTTCATATATCAACACACCTCCTACATCCACTCCCCACCTCCCGTGTCTTCTATTCCACATTCACCCCACCCAACGTCACCAATCATCCCACCTCCCACAACTGGTACGCTTTATCCGCTTCATTCCCAGGTCCCCCCCCCCCCCCCCACACACTATATTCCCCACCCCTTTTACCTTATAGGCCTATATACATCCTCTACTTTCACTCCATCTTCTGTACCCCCGCCAAACCATCTATTAGTTCACTCTATGTTATACTTCCCTCTTACTCGTCCATGAACGTAAGTATATGCTGCCCAACTCTACTCCTCCCCACCTACTATGCTTCCAACCACAACCCATACGCTCCCCTTCTTGTTCCCCATGTTCACCTTCCTCCAAGATCTTCACCCTCTCCGCATGTTTGAACAAACATGCTCCTTCTTGTGTACCGGTACCCTCTACCCTTTACCACCACAGCTGCGTACACCCTCACCCCTCCTCCCACGCCCCCTATGCTTTACTCCTCGCCTCACCCTCTCTCCACCCCCCCCCCACCCCCACTATGTTCCCCTCCTCCCACGCCCCCATTGCTTTACTCCTCGCCCCATCCCTCTCGACCACTATATCGTCACCCCTCCCCTCACTACGTTCTCTCCAGTTAGCACCTGAGGCGTAATAACAGGATTCAGTACGCCAGTGTGGGCAGCATGTCACACCTCGCTCTCTTAAAACCTCTTTCTTTTGTCTGAACGAACTTGCTATGATACACACACACGTCAGACCCATTGGCTACACATATCAACACATCACCGAATTCAGGCTGTCTTGATGGGGAGAATAGCTATAGCAAAACTGGTGATTTGTGTCAATAATTAAACTGGCACAGTATAAATAATAAACTTAAATTACTAGCCTATCCCATATTATTCTTGTATACCAACACTATAGAATGACGTTTAATACTAATTAGCCTATGTAATTTTAGATCAAACCAATTAGTTTGAATCACAAGGCTAGCAACCTTACCTTCGTAATTCAAAAGTAAATTATGGTTGAACCACCACTTAGGACAATCAAGCCTGTGTGACACAAGTATAGTATCACTCCTCCTAAAACACAATTCAATTTCATGACTAAGAGGGATATATACCTCATAAGTTTAAGGGGAGGATTTTAGTTTGTTTTCTACTCCTCCAGCAATCTTAAAATTTCACCCCCTTGACCCTCTTTCAAGATAAATTTGTAAATTTTTCGGTAGAAAAATGTCCCGGCTGAAAGCCGGTTCTCTTATATTACAGGCTCGCTATCGCTCGCCAGGATAAAATCGACACCTAAATGGCACGAAAGGTCTTAAAATTGGCAGAAATTGGTCGAAAGTTCTTAAAATCGTCAAAATAATGGGGTGAACGTCTTAAAATTAGAAAAACAATGGGGCTAAACATGAGGGAGAAAGGAGTCAAGAAAAAAATCCCTCAAGTGGAAATCTCCCCTTAATACAATCATGGAGTGTATGCCAGAACACAGACTAAACAATCATTGCGCCGATAATTATTCAACATCAATATGGCCCAATGACAAAAGGTCTTTCCCATGCTGAACAAAACCTTCTACTGTAAGCCTGAACAGAATATATTGAAATGCTATGTATTCACACTTTTATGGCCAAATACCACCAATCAACGGTCCTAAACCGATAGGCCTACTTGAAAGCTCTGTTAAAGCCATGACCGAACCACACCATTGGGATTACCATCATATCTGTATGTAATTGAGTTAAATGTGAAATGGTACAGTAGATATAGCGCAGAAAATATACTTTTAAATATTAAAACTACAGTATAATTGTTATATATATATATTTTTTTAATCATCGGTAACGTTAATTTAGGTAATGGTACCGAAAACAATCATCCCTGTGAAATATTGTCACACATACCAGTACATCATAATTATAGAACTTTCTTCGTAACATTGTCGTAACGTAATTTAAACTCCAGCTATCAAAGCCACAAAACCAATATCCTGTCCCGCCCAACATTATACAAAGAGCGACATTACGGGTGAGAGAGCAGAGCGTACACATATCCCTATCAGGTTGTCGCTATCTATGCTATCAGTGCCTGGTGATAACTAACACGATAACAGGGATTGTCTGTGTGTCCGAGCACGACTGCCTAACTAAGAAGGGAGGTGTGATGACAATAATTTCTACTGGTGATGATGCATTCACAACATCTAGAGTGATAATGACAACTCTTTATCTAGGTGATGATGTACAGGTACCATACTTACAAAACCTCTCAATATAGCCAACAGGGTATTTCACAGGTCATTTTTAGGATATTTATTTTACCGGTATTCCCCTGGTATAAAGTTCACAAACGTCTTAAATGGAAAATAAATTTGAATTTGGGTGTGTATATATTGGAATGCAACACAAAAACAATCGTGGATGTAACATGATTGCAAATGGATTTCCAGGTAATTTTATTTTTAAACATAAAACAAGTACAATAGTATGATAGTTTACAGGCAAAAAACAAAATGGTCCAGTATATAATTCACGTTCTTTAGATTAGTCCTCCATAGCGCCCGTACATACACACACACACACACGCATTTAATAAGCACAATTACACAATTCTTGCGTTAATACATTCTTCAACACGATCAGTATCTCTTACACACACACTCATACACTTTGAACCCTGAGATAAAATTACAAATTTCAAAATTAAAAGGGGAACCACTACATTCTTCAACACGATCATAATCTCTTACACACACACACTCATACACTTTGAACCCTGGGATAAAATTACAAATTTCAAAATTAAAAGGAGAATCACAAGACCTTTTTTTTACCTGCAATTCTTTATCAACAACTCTAATATGAATAATTTACATTAGCAGCAACTACACCCAGATTTAGATTATTTAGGTGCCTGAAGAACGGTGACTTCCCTTTAATATTAAAAACCACATTCAAGTTACAACTTACCGTTATAGGGGACATCAAGCTCCACCTGGCTCCCAAAGTTGTGTACCGTACCGTATTATATCCAGGGGTAGCTTAACCCACTGAGCCCCAGCTAGTTTAGAATAAATGTACCACCAGGGACCAGCAGGTTTTGAAAAAATAAAAATAAAAAAAATCCAGAAACAATTGGTAATGGGTTAGGAATGAAGGAAAACCCACAAAAAAACCGATCCCCTAGGTCATTAATTAACCCTTCCTCCCCGGGCTGTCTTACCCAATGACGGTCGCCCCTACCCGGGCGATATGGCTGAAAAACGTCTAGGACTAGGCTACCGTATTTATGTTTATTTTCACTGCTAGAACTTTCCCACTCATCTATAATCATAGTGCGGTTTTCAATCTGTATTTTGGCATTGAGTAGAGCTCTGTAAGTCAACTGGTTCAGTTGTGATGACTATTTCAGTGGAGCCAATATTGCAGAGATGTTGCCAATATGGGGGCTTTTTAGACACTAATTTCGTCATGTCAGAACAATAACATTGAGGAGTCTTCTCCTTGTTTTCGGAGGTGCGGTGACGAACGCTTGGGTTTGTTGACATACGTCGTACGCACGGCGTTCGGACCAAGCTTAATTAGGCTATTAAGCTCAAGCCTTAGATAAGGCATACCGGGTAGCGGCCCTTCTTTCGTGCTGTCCTTACCTAAGGCAGACCGGGTAGGAAGGGTTAAGGGGTCCTACGGTGCGTCCGAAAGTCGGATTTACAAGAGGGAAAAATTGAAGGCAAAAACACCCAAAAACAGGTTTTTGCGTGCTCACGCACATGCGGTTGGACTTTGAGTTTTCAACCATTGGCATGGTTGCGTGGGATACTTACACAGTTCCCATACAAATCTGAGCCCTCTAGGTGCCATAGGACCGGAGTAATTAACAGGGACGACACGTTGTCGTCGCTGGGGTTCAGTGGGTTAATGGAAGATATTGTCACTGAGATGGAACTTTTGTTCTGCCATTTCTCAATGGGAAACTTCAATGTGTTAAGGTGGCATCACACACAAAGACATACTAGAGATGCCTGAAAAATATATCGTAAATATAATTGCAGAGAAGATGACCCTCAAACATCCTACCGGTAACATAAAAAATCCTCAGAGAATGGCAACTTACCGTTCCTGGAGACGTCAAGCTCGACCAGGTTCTCGAAGTTTTGTATATCCGGGGGCAGCTTGGAAATCTCATTGTCACTGAGTCCCAACCTTCGCAATTTGTGCAACCGGAAGAAGTTCTGGGGAAAGATACAAATAAGTGACAGTAGTAAAAGTAGTATATACAATATATGGTAATTATTTTGTTTATACCAGTACAGTACTGTATCTATACAAATATTACATAGGCTACCGGTACTTAACAAGTATTCCATCTGATAACGCACATAACTTTTATATACCGTATACAGTACCGTACTGTAATGACCAACTGCTCATCAGTAGCCATTAGAATTCTCGAACTCTGTACAGTAGTCCTCTTTTTGTTTTTTGGGGGGGAGGGAAATGTTTACCAAATTCTAATATAAGGTGTCCAACTTAGGTTGGCATTCAATGTAATATACTTGAGCAACCGTTCACCAACAAATCATAAGTAATAGCCTAATAGGTCTACTGGTACTAGGTACTGTACATACCCTACTGAACTGTAGCTACCAAATTGGACTGAATAAATTAATTCATAAATCATAGTGCAGTTAATTAGTAGGCTACCGTACAGTATATACCAGTACCGTAAATGGGGGAAAAAACTCGAAAGCGCATGAATCCTTAAAGTTACCCAGGGTGTCAAACGAAAGCCATTTTTAGTCTTTACTATTGTATATGGAAAGATAAAATTATGGTTTATAGTTCAGATTAAGTCTTTAAAAGTGATACAATGGCCATAACAACGCTATACCATATATTTTATTCCTTCTCATACTGGATTCGAATCCACGGACTGCCACATGTGTTTGTAAATTTCATTAATCGATTTTAGGAGTATAGTTGGTTGTTGTAAGGAACATAATTGATATTGGTTCAGGGGTAATTTATCGAGAGGACTTCCCTAGTGGTTAAGGCCCCATTAATTGTTCTTTCCATTCACATATGCATAGCCTACGTGAGTTGCAGTTGGGATGTGTGTACATGCTTAGAT
Source organism: Lithodes maja (assembly GCA_037953745.1). NCBI lineage: Eukaryota > Metazoa > Arthropoda > Malacostraca > Decapoda > Lithodidae > Lithodes > Lithodes maja. Next base: position 114,606 of record JBAKBP010002785.1, on the reverse strand, counting down.
TGATATGCAGGATTCGAAGTTGCATAATAAATCGTACGCAGTGTCCACCATTCTTTAACTGTCTTCGTGGTGCGATGCATAAGGTGTTGATTTTTGGTGTGAGCATCCTGGATTCGAATCCACGGACTGCCACATGTGTTTGTAAATTTCATTAATCGATTTTAGGAGTATAGTTGGTTGTTGTAAGGAACATATAATTGATATTGGTTCAGGGGTAATTTATCGAGAGGACTTCCCTAGTGGTTAAGGCCCCATTAATTGCTCTTTCCATTCACATATGCATAGCCTATGTGAGTTGCAGTTGGGATGTGTGTACATGCTTAGATTGATATGCAGGATTCGAAGTTGCATAATAAATCGTACGCAGTGTCCACCATTCTTTAACTGTCTTCGTGGTGCGATGCATAAGGTGTTGATTTTCGGTGTGAGCATCCTGGATTCGAATCCACGGACTGCCACATGTGTTTGTAAATTTCATTAATCGATTTTAGGAGTATAGTTGGTTGTTGTAAGGAACATAATAATTCATTCAAGTCTTCAAACAAAATGGCTCCGGTTTGACACTGCTTAAAACAAATGATGGCCAAGTTGGTAGGTCTATAAAATTAGACCTATAGATTTAAGGGGCCGAGATAAACTCCAGGTAAGGCAGGAGATAGTGATGGACAGCCCTACACCACCTTAGTAGATATCTACAGTATACATAAGAACATAAGAAAATGGGAGTCTGCAGAAAGCCGATTGGCCTAAGCAAGGCAGATCCCTGTCCCACACAACCCCAATTATAGGCTCAACACTCTAATACCCTGAGGATCATCTTACCAAAACGGTTAGAGATTAACGCAGGATTACGGGGGTCTGCAGAGCGCTGATTGGCCCAATGGAGTATATTATCCATTTAGGTGTTGATTTTTCCTGGCGATCGATAGCGAGCCTGTAATATTTCACATACCAGGTACCGGTACCATACTAGGCAGGGTGTCGAACAAAAGCAGAGTCCATTATTTTTAGTGTTTATTACTGTACAGTACCCGGTATATGTAAAGATAAAATTATAGTTTATAGTACAGTCAACTGGGGTGAATTCGGACATCACAAAAACAAAAAATTATATAATTATTTATTAAAGAATAAACATATAAGAAATCTGTTTTTACTAGGCTTTTTGTACCGGTAATATTTTATATCAATTTTATGGGTAAAGATCTTTAATTATAATTCGACAAGTAATAAAGAACAATTTAAAACCAAAATAAGGGTTATAATTTAAATTTTGTAACAATGGCAAACTTTCCTTGACAGAAATGATAATGAGCAGATGCAGGAAAGTTATTAGTGCCAGATGTACTTTTGAAATTAGTGTGAAAGTACAGTAGGCCCACAAAATAATTAATTGGCATCATCTTGTATATTATTTCCGTAACTAGGTAGGATTTAACCCACCAGACCCGGATGAACGCTCAGTAGGCTTAAAACTGCACTAGAGAAAGTTTTGTTGTCTTGGAGGGTCGTCCGTATAGCAAGGGTTTAAGAGTCAATATTAACAAAACCAAGGTTATATATTGTAGATTGAAACGAGGCAATGTGGAAAAGAGCGGTGAATACCCAGTAGTGTGTGGAAAGGGTGTGGGTGCTAACTCAATTCTATGTAGCATCTGTCGATGTTGGGTACACCATGGGAGTAAGCGCTGTAGTAGAATAAAAGGACCCCTGCTGAAGGATAAGTCAGAAATAGAGAAATTTGAGTGCGTAGTGTGCAAAGGCGAGCTTGTGGTAAGTGATGATCCTGTGGCTGTGAACTTTGGAAATGAGTCATTGGAGCTAGTGGACAAGTTTTGTTACCTAGGAGATACCATCTTTGCCGGTGGTGGGGCCGAGGAATCAAGTACCCCCAAGGAGGAAACAACCTTCAGCCACTCAACACCTCACAATCCCAAGGGACAGAAAAATCTTAATGAGGAAAAGGTCATCACTGAACAAAAAGCATAATGATACCCAAAATAAAGAGAGGAAGCTCACATTTTCCACTAAGATTACACATTTAGAATAGCCTAACATATTAAAGCATCCCATGAACGGCAAAAACATGGAGAGGAAAACCGTGCAGTAGTGAACATAAAAATCAAACCGAACCCCAATTTCTTTTACAGCTACTGCATGCGAGTCTCAAAAATTAAGATGAAAGTGGAGTCATTAAGAACTGAGCAAGAAGTTGTAAAAGACCCCTAAGAAACATATTAACTTCTGCGAAAACAATATGAGAATGTCACTTTTCACAGAAGAAACACCACTACTGACCCACCTAGCCTAGCCGATATCCAGCTGACCGAGGAAGAATGCCATTTCTAAGTCGACGCAGATACAAACTTGTCTCACGAACTCAGCGCATACCGGTACTCTCACGTGACAATGTGTGTGTCTATAGTCTTAACCATTGAGAAATCATATAATTTTATATCACATATTTTGGAGCAGTTCATTATGGATTTGCATATTGCATTGCACGAGAACAAGAACGACCAACCGGATTATCATTAAATATGAATAGCCTACAGTACCATACCATACTGTACATGCAGTACCGGTATATCTTAACCCTTAGGCGCACCAATAGTTTCCAATCAAGTTTTTTTCCCACTCCCTAAGTATATCTCAGCTCACTCAGAGCCAGGTTTGTGCCCGGCGATAATTTGTTTCTGACGTAATTTATCCACCAAAAAATCTTTGTACTGTATTTGGATAGATGAGGTACCATCGGCTTCGTTAGTGATTGAACTTGAAGATAAGCAAAGAAAAACAGAATAAATACAAAACAAATACAAAACAAATACATTGGGGCACTCCGAAATAAGAATTGTAAACAAAAAATCGAAAGACCTTATTTCCAACTCGCGCTAGCTCAAAATTTTGCCCACAACATTTTTTATTTACATACCGGTACATATATGGAAGCAGAATTTTATGAGGATTCCACTGATAACTTCAGAATTACTATAAACCAAATAGTTACTGAGATACACAAATAAACGTGAAAGTATCGAAAACAGACTGAGCAGTACTCTGCCCTCTTCCCATGCCAGCCGTGGTGAGTAAACCGTTAAAGTGAGGGGGTTGCCAATTGTTGCCATTGAACTAGACTTAATGCAGAGTATCTATACCAAAAATGACGCTCGTCAGACGAAAACTTAATTTTTGTCGAATATGTTTAAGTTTTATGACGCTAAACGAGTCATCGTGCGCTTAGGGTGTAAATACCCTAATGACGCACATAGAGTCATCGTGCGCCTAAGGGTTAATCTAAAAAAAATTGACGCATGAATGATAAAGATGTTTTAAATACCGGTTCTCCACTGATTTGAAAATCTTTTAAACTGTAGCCTACTTTATATGAAAATGCATAGCTATTGATAAAAAAATACCTTCTTTGATTGCTCAGCTCGGGCATATCTATACATATCTGTGTACTGTAATATACAGTATGGTAGGCTACCGTACTGTACATATATACAGTAGTCGGCATCATAAACTGCTATAGGTCAGTGAATAAATGAAGCCTTATGAAACATCATGCGATCTTCAAAATGAAACTAAATGTTTTGCAAGCGAAAGCGAGATATCTTTTTCAACAGTACCGGTACCAAATTCAGAGTTACAGCTTGCAGTCACTGTATGCTCCAAGTGTGACGAGTTGGTAGATGCACTGAATTCACCTGATAGCACCGAAGAAGACCTATGAGATGATATTAACCCCTTATTGGCGGCGCTCGACTTAAGTCGTGCACCAATTTGCAGCAGGTTAGGAGCATTATTAAGACTTTTAAAGGGTTAAAATAGAGTGCAAATGGCCGGGAGCACAGCGGGCCAGACAGCCGACTCCTAGGGCTTACCGCTGCCCATTAACTCATGTTCCCTGTGTTCTCGAGAGGCCGGCAGTGTAGCCAGTAGTGAGCATAGCTGGGAAAAATATACCGATATATGCTAAACTCCCATGTTCGTGGCATCACTGCAAGAGAACCACGAGTGCTACGTAGCTCGTTCTGGTCTCATTTCGAAGCTTTTAGTGCCTAGTTTTTTGCTAAATAATTTTTTTTTCATGCAGATGCTTGATTTATCATGCAGGAGGGCCTGAATATGCCCAAATGAGCCCAAAACACCCCGCTAGACAAGGGTTAAGGAACTGATACCAAATTCAGCTGCTGGACCTGACTGAGTACCAGTACTACCAGCCATACGGTATCATTCAAGGAGCCTACCGCCGCGCATCACACGCTGTGTTGTGGCGGGGCTTTATTGTACTGTACTACAGTAAGAAAACATAACGGTCAAATTCAACGCGTAGAGTGTGCGAATATCGCTGTGCTAGGCTCCATTAATATTATCAATCACTGAAGTGCCACAACTCAGATAAGGATCAGTCTTAGGACCTCTACTCTTCCTTGTAATGATAAACGACACTGATGAAGGAGTTGGTGAAGCCTTTATTTTCTCCTTTGCTGATTATATAAATCTAAGCCGTGTTGCAAACGATGAAGAGGATGTACACCTTCTCCAAAATTACCTTAACAAGATCTATTTATGAGCAGCAGAAAATAACATACCGTAACATTCAATGAAGTCAAGTTTGAAGCATTAAGATGTGGTCCAAAACAAAACCTCAAGGGTAAATTTCTATAATTGCACCTAGGCTATACGAGCTAAAAAATATATTATTGTATTTAACAGGAAGGTACGACGAGGTAAGTGATGTGGTATAGGTGGCAATATGCGGAAATGGATTATAAGGGCATTCCGCCCCCTCTGACAAAAGTCTATCAATCTAGATGTGACACGGATTTTACATTGTTTCAGAGACATTAGCCTAACCTAACCTAACCTAACCTAGTATTATGGGAGGGGGCTGCCGCCCCCACACCCCGCTGGTTGGGTAAAACAGTAGAAATCCAGTTGGGGTGGAGTGAGTAACCGTAGATTTTCGTAAGGGGGTCAGTGGGGGCGGAATGCCCTTATAATCCATTTCCGCATAAGGCCACCTATACCACATCACTTACCTCATCATACCTTCCTGTTAAATACAATACAGTAATAATTAGTTTAGTTCGTATAGGTGCAATTATAGAATAATACCACCTCAAGAACACTACGGTACCAAAATGCACACCAGAGGCCACAACATTCACCCTAAGCTGCATGTAAAATGTTTTGGTGAACACTTGCCTGATGACGCCACATTTCAACACCATATTGCTGCAGCTATAAAAAAAAAAAACCCAAGGGAATGACCGGATGGATCCAGATCATCCAGTGGACATTTAACTTGAGGGAAAAGGAAATTATGCTGACTCTATGGAGTTTCCCAATTCCTTCGTGGATACAGTAACATTAAAGGAGACTACTGTGGCGATTTTTGCACGCTCTATGCGCCGGATTTGACCGTTTTTATTCTGAAATTACCCCACCGCCAACAGTTATATATACAGTATTTGTGTAATTACTGTACAGTATTTACAAGTCGGCCTTCCGCTTACTTGCTTTAACCCCTAATTCGCGGCGACCGTCATATGACGGGAGAGAGAAAATTGGCCATAGGCCTATGTACGGTGTCCTTCAAATTATGATGGACGCTATTATGAGCGCTGAGAGAGAGGCCAAGTGTTGGAGGGAGCATAGGCGGGCTCCAAACGCTCGCCACAGCGTCCGGGCACACACTGAAGCCCGACATACGGCTGTCTCACTCATGTGCCGTCTCTCACACACCAAAAACGGTAATTCTGCAGAACAACAACTGTTATTTTATTTGTTTATTTTTTTTTATACTGTAATGGTTTGTTAAGTGTGTATTTTATTGTTAGAAAGTGCGGAAAGCACTTTTTATTAGCATTTGCATTGTTAATTGTAATTCCGGTACCCCAACAATCTAGGGGAGAGTTTGGGAATGCGGGCCCAGCAGGGTTTACTCGATTTAGTCAACTTTGAAAAGACATTAGCCTAACCTATCCTAGTATTATGGGTGGGGGCTGCTGCCCCCACCCCCCCGCTGGTTGGGTATATATTAAAACAATAAAAGATTGACGGGCGCCGAAAGAAGTCTACGGTGTTTACTCCGCAATCTTCAGCTTTGACTGTCGATAACAGGAAAGTACTGTACAGTACCAATAAAAATTTGGTAACGTTCAACAAGACAACATCTGCCTTATTTACCATGTTTATTGTTTTTTTCTTCAAGAAATATAGCATTTCATAGTTGTTTTGCATGGTTTGAGTGGAGGATTTGCATAAACTTACCCATTATCTATCAATCTGAAGATAGTGTCAAATTGCGCCATTTATTGGGTGACTCGCGCTTTTACAGTAGCTAAGGGAAATTGTGGGGTACATTGGATACACGATGGGGTGGGGGCGTTGCTCCCCTCAGGGCCCTCATCCTCCATTGATTTATTGTCATCCTCATATACCGGTATGTAGATCAGTACGGGGGCAAAAAACAGGTTGCCGGTACATGTACACGTATTTCGTTATTGTGAGTAACGCTCACGCCATTTATTGGGTGAATCGCACCCACCCCATCGTTCAAAACAAGAAGAGTTAAGTCGAAGGATTCATTGTGCGCAATGCTTTGTTTACGGTCGGGACTTATTATTTTGGTGTTAATTTTCGGTGCAATCGGTATTTTTCAAGTGTCGATAACGAAATTCCTCCATGCGGACTAAAATGAGAAAATTATGGCGAGGCTATTAGTCCCTATTTTCCCTAATAAATTGTTTTTAATAAGGCGGATGTAGTGTGCTTGAAGATTATCCAAAAGTATTCCCCCACAGTGGATTATACATGAGTACAGTATAAGGATTCCATAGACCTGCATTGTCCCAAATAAATTATGTATAATAAGGCTGCGAGCCTATTCCCTATAATTATCAATCCTTCGACTTGATTTCCTTCTTCTTCTTGTTTTGAACGATGCGGTGGGTGTGAATCACCCAATAAATGGCGTGAGCGTTACTCACAAAAACGAAATACCGGCAACATGTTTTTGCCCCCTTACAGATCTACATGTATGAGGATGACAATAAATCAAGGGGGGGTGAGGGGAGGCAACGCCCCACCCCTGGCCCTCAACCCATCATGTATCCAATTTATCCCACAATTTCCCTTACCTACTGTAAAAGCGCAGTTGGGAAGGATGTACAGTAGTTACCGGGTGTACCACTACCGACACACAACATAAATCATCTATAAATACTTATAATAAAATAAATACTTATAAATCTATAATACTAGGTTAGGTTAGGTTGTTTGGTTAGGGTAATGTCAAAGGCAGTCAAAATAGACAGGAACATGATGGTGATCGTCCGCGTAGTGTAAACAAGACAGGCGGTACACCGGGTAACTACATTCTTGCCGCGCGGTTCACCCAATAAATGGCGCCGTATCTTCAGATTAATGAATAATGGGTAAGTTAATGCAAATCCTCGGTAAATTTCTATAATTGCAACTATACGAGCTAAAAAAAATATTATTGTATTAACAGGAAGGTACGACGAGGTAAGTGATGTGGTATAGGTGGCAATATGCGAAAATGGATTATAAGGGCATTCCGCCCCCTCTGACTAAGGTCTATCAATCTAGATGTGACACAGATTTTACAATGTTTCAGAGAGACATTAGCCTAACCTATCCTAGTATTGTGGGTGGGGGCTGCCGCGGCCGCCCCCACATCCCCGCTGGTTGAGTAAAACAGTAGAAATCAAGTTGAGGTGGAGTGAGTACCCATAGATTTTTCGTAAGGGGGTCAGAGGGGGCGGAGCCGCGGAATGCCCTTATAATCAATTTCCGCATATTGCCACCTATACCACATCACTTACCTAGTCGTACCTTCCTGTTAAATACAAGGTAAGATTTTACGGTTTGACAGTTACAAGCCCCATCGATGTTTGTGTAGCCTATAGCCTAGGTATGTTATATAATACTGTAGTTGGTAACATTCAAGGAGACTACTGCAGGACTCTTCTTCTTCTGCTTACTTCTGACTGGGTATAGGGTATCCTAGTGTTTACTAGCCTATACCCCTTTGAAAGTACATTAGCCTAACCTAACCTAACTTAGTATTATAGGTGGGGGCTGCCGCCCCCACACCCCCACTTTGACTTAGATTTTTGGTGCATTTGTCTGTGAAGTGGGTATTTTTCAATTTGTTGATAACGAAAATCCTCCATGTGGACTATATGGAGAAAAATATGACGAATCTATTGGTGCCTATTTTCCCTAATAAATTGTTTCTCATAACGTCGCACTACTGTCCTTGAATATTATCTAATAGTCTTCAGTCCTATATTATGCCTTCCCGTCGCAAATGTATTATAAGGGAGATATAGGGTAAAACACAGTCTTGTCTGCATAATGACAAGTCCTGTTTTACGGGACTTCTGCTTTATAGATTTGACCATAGATTTTTGTTTTCCCTCCTACCTTACTCGGGGGACTTTACAGTTGCGCGATCCAGTGCTGCTTTGGTAATTGCGTACATTTTAGGTTAGTTTCTATCCACGTATTACTTTTAGGTTAGGTTAGGTTTCTTAGTTAGGTAAAACAACACTGTAGGCCTAGGCTATATCAAAGAAAAAATGCAAAAAAAAATAACACATTCTACAACTCGTGACTGTCACACCGTATCAATTTACCAAATACAATAATAATTTGTTTAGGCCTAGCTCGTATAGGTGCAATTATAGAATAATTCCAAATCCTCCACTCAACCATGAAAAACAACAATAAAAAACTAGGCTATAGCCTAGGCCATGAAAAAATATAAATAGGCCTAAGGCAACTCTAGCTGTCTTGAATGTCACCATTTCCTTAATTAAATCTTAGTGTAGCCTAGTGACTGTAAAAATTTAGACAATGTTAATTATATGGTTACATTAGCCTACAGCAATCTTTCAATAATAGCCTTCAAATATTGAGACAATGTTTGGTTACATTAAAGCAATATTTCAGCCTAATAGGCTAGGCCTAGCCTTCAAATATTGAGAACAAATTAGTGGTAGTTTCGGTAAATGGCTAAGTACCGACCTATCGTTATAATGTTCCTATACTACCGTAATGTGACCTTCTGCCGTAAACCCGGTGGAGGCTAGGCCTTGGCCAACAAAGTCATACACACCCTGGTATGGTGACCCTGGGCCTGGGCCCGGTTTGTACAAACGTCAACTGGACTGTCTTCCACTCACACCTACCTACACATCATAGGCCTAGGCCAACTTTAAAGAAATTGGCCAATTACAACGATAGAAGCAGCGTAAAAAATTCAAATTGTGGTTAGTAAAATGTTGAGAGAGAGAGAGAGAGCAGGGTGAGTGTGAGTGAAGTGGGGTGAAGGGGTGGTGGGCAAGGCGGGGCAGAGGAGCACCAGTAGTACAGTAGATGGGAGTGATATTATCCACCCCTGACCTCACTTCACCACCATACCCCCTACACTATAACATCATCTACAGGATTCCTCACCTTGGGCAGGTCGCGGATGTGGTTGGCGTCGAGTAAAACATCCTCCAGGCTGCGAGCGTAACGCATTATGTCGTCAGGAACACTACCCAGCGAGCAGTGTCGCTTATCCACATATTCCACATGCCTGTTGCACCCCTTAAAGATGGGTATACACCGAAACATGGTTGGCGATCGTGTTAAGCACCACACATAATCAACATAGCCCCCGTGGGCACACAATAACACTGGTAACCACCCTCAAGAACGACGCGATACAAAGGCACAGCCGCACTCCAGGACGCCACTGGACTGACTGAGGCGTGACGTCACCACCGCCGCCCTGCTGCCATCTCGGGACAACCAAGCCAACAACTCATTTACTACTTTAAACACCACAAAACTATTACACTATACCACACTGCTTCATTATTGAATTTCAACTTCTCTTAAGATTATATGGAATACAAATTAACTACAATGGCTACAACGCCTTTACGAGAAAACCCAAAAGTTTGTTTACAAACGAGGCAACCCGGGAAATTTAAAAGGCGCTGTAACGTCTATGCCGCAGGTCTTATACCTTTATGTCACCTTTAAAGACATTGCTATGCTACATTATCTGATATTTTTAAAGATCATATGTAGGATATTGATTGTCATCCTATAATTCAATTGTAATTACTTTATAACCATAACATAGCCTAGTTTTTGTTTGAACAGGAAAGGGCATCGATTTGCATTTGCATTAGTGGGGTCCTTAGTATAAAAGCCATAAGTTATAGGTAAGCTTGTAAAAGTACAGGATGATAATGTGATACAATCTAGTTTTACGGGCATAGGAAATATACTATAGTTTGCCACGAATCTTCTCATTTTTTTATGAACTGTAGGCTATTCACAAGATTTCTCCAAATGCCTCGTACAATACGCTATATCACGATTTTCAAACAATAAATTAACATAAATAATCACAGAAAGTAAGGAAAAAGTCTTGCAGTGGTATAATAGCATATTAATAAGCGATGTACACAATCGGACGAGTGCAACAGAAGGGGGCAAGTATATGCGAAACTTGGCAAGCGGTTGGTCACTTGCTACTGGCGTGAGAGCAGAAGGAGAGAGGGATGCAAGGTCGAGCCCTATTTAACGACGGTTAGTAGAGTTTATTGAGCTGTGACAACACTCAAATTATAGCACACTACCTCCAAACAATTATAAATTGGTTAGTCTATAAACATACAGTGCCGTTTCACAATACATCTATAAATAGCTCCAATAGAGCTGATGCGAAATAAGCTTTCTGTTGGCAGTAAAATAATATAACCTTTCTACTCATATTACTGGGGTGTTGTGATGTTCTAATAACGTATCAGTACAATACCAAGGCATGGCAACCAATAGGCTACATACCGAGAAATAAGTGTTACATAATCTTGCTTCTCTTGCTGAATATAAATACAGATTAAATAACGCAATTAACAGTGAAATTCAAGCACAATATACAATGTTCACTAGCATACGAGATATTCAGAAAAGTTACATTAATTTTAGCCATTGGATATTGCGGAATTCTGTATGCATTTTCGATCTCTTTTCCTAGTATCCTTATATTTCTCAAGCTCTCCTGATATTAATTCGCCTTTCATCATGTTTCATCCAGTCCCTATGATATAAGTGATCGTCATATAACATATTACTCAACATGCCTCTTACTTTAATCTCCCTAGTACCTGCCCAGTCTCTCACTAGGCCTAAGTTCTATCTAATACAATATATCAACCAGTTCCCTTTCTCCAGTACGGTACCACTATATAATATTTCCTATGTCAGCTGCTCATCAAAGGGTCGGGAGGTCAAACCCGCTCTGTCAAAATGTTATTGGTTGATGTCAAGCCCAGGCAACTTGACATAGCAATTCCTGACAAAAGCCTAATGTTCATGGCCACCCCTTCATGGGAATTACGGCGTCTGGAGAGAAAAAAATAATATCCCAGTACCCTTTTCAACATACGCTCAAATCCCCTTCTCCTATACTCGGTTCAAAGTCTGTAGGTAAATAATTTGCTTTGTATATAACTTATTTGCAGTGTCCAAAATGTAATGCTGAACTGTGGCATGAGTTACGTACGGAAATAGGGCATTTGTTAAACAAAAAAGTCTTGAAAGAACGAATAACGCATATTGGGTATCACACTAGAACAATTATCGTTAATTTCGATTGTCAACTTTTTCTGGTAACAATTGTGGGACCTGTTCACTGGTATCGGAAAGTACACCAAAGATAAATTAAATGTCACATTATCATTATTATCCCAGTCTCTCAATGGGTCTCCCCCTCCCCCAGTACCCCTAATATCACCCCAGTCTCTCAATAAGTCTCCCCCTTCCCCAGTACCCCTTATATCAACCCCAGTCTCTCAATAGGTCTCCCCCTCCGCCAGTACCCCTATTATCAACCCCAGTCTCTCAACATGTCACCCCCTCCCCCAGTACCCCTAACATCAACCCCAGTCTATCAACAGGTCTCCACACTCCCAGTACCCCTAATATCAACCCCAGTCTATCAACAGGTCTCCACACCCCCAGTACCCCTATTAACAACCTGTTTCTCAACATTCCCCCCCCCCCCCACCCCAGTACCCCTAATGTTAAACCCAGTCTCTCCACTCTCCTCAATACCTCACTACATGTATAAATAAATAACCAAGATGTTACTCAATTTTCCTCTGATACATGAAGGGATCACTTATAGCTGTGTTATGTTATTAACCAAAAGTGTCCCCTGCTAACATCTCCTAACCCTGCCAGGGACATTGGTCCTAGAGCAATACTTCCCTTTCCAATTATCCCTTACCCACTCTAACCCACTGGTGGACACTTTGAACAGCAGTGATTTAGAGGGCAAGCAACCTCGAGGTGTCGCTAGACCTGTTGTTGCTTGTCTTCCTTTGTACTGTAAGCCCCAGTCATTCAATAATACTTGCCCTCCCCAGTATCCTTTATACCAAGCCTTCTCTCAACATGTGTCCCCCTTTTCTAGTACCCCTGATAGTAACACGCATATTTAAACAGGGGGGCTTCTCTCAGGTCCCTAATATCCCCCCCCCCCCCCACCACTAGAGTACCCATAATACCAAGTTTTCTCTCAACATGTGTCCCCTTTTTCTAGCACCCCTGATAGTAACACGCATATATAAACAGGGGTCCTTCTCTCAGGTCCCTAATATCCCCCCACTCCTACCCACACCATAGTATTCATATAACCAACTCACCTCTCAACATGTGTCCTCTTTAATCCATTTTCCTAGAACCCCTAATAGTAATACGTAACATATCTCACGTCCCTAATACCCCCCCCCCCCCATCATCATAGTACCCATAATACCATCATACCAACCCTTTCCTCAACAGATGCTCGTCACCCAGTTCCCTTGATAACAATCTTCTCGCCCCCAGTAGCCTACCCCTAATACCCACTCATTTTCCGATAGGTCTAATCTTCCCCAGTCCCTGTAATGCCAATTATAATTAAAAAAAACAAAAAAACAACAACAACACACACACACACACACTCAATTACCACTTCATTGTACCTAGATAAAACCCTTCTCTCAAAACGTGTCCCCTCTCCCCCGGAACACATATTAACTCAAGTTTCTCCCTCTCCCCAGTACCCCAATATAAACCCCAGTCACTTAGTATTAATTTCCCTCCCCACTATTCCTAATAACAATTCCAGTCTCTTATTTTTATCATCCCCATCTACCCAAGTAACCTTAATAATACGACAAACCTTCTCTCAACAGGTCTCCCTCTTTCAGTACCCAAAATATCAATCATTCTCTCATAGGTTTACCCCCCCCCCCCCATATTAATCTTATTTTCTCAACAAATCTCCCTCAGAATCCCCAATATGATTCCAAGTCTCTCAAAAAGGTCTCCCTCTGAACCCCCAATATAATGTTTAATCTAACATATTTCCCTCATCCACTGTACCTCTATTGTTAATCTCAAGTTTCTCAGCAGATGATATAGGCAACCCCGCTCCCCCTTCCCTGGTACTCCTAATATTAACCCGTCTTTCTACAGATGTTCTCATTTCCCCAATACCCTTGATAGCCACCCCAAAGACTTTAAAACTCTTTTTATTTTTAAAGTAACTCTAATGTCAACCCTTCTCTCAACAAGATTTCCCTCCTCTGTCAACACGTCCATCAACAGGTGTCAATTTCTCACAGCTCTTCTACAATATATTTCAGTACCCACTTCCGTCAATATTTACCCGGCTTTCAACCCCCCCCCCCCCCTACGCACAATAGGCCTGTCCCTAATGTTAATCCCAGTAACTCGGCAGACAATATAGATAACCCCTTTCCTAAATACCCCAATATTAACGCCCCGTCTTTTTACAGGTCTCCCTTTCCCTCCAATACCCCTGATATCTACCCCAAACACTTAATACAACGCCGCCTCCCCCAGTAACCCTAATAGCAAGCCTTCTCTCAACAGATTCTTCTCATCCAGTATCCTTAATATCAACCAACTAATATTTCAACAGGATTTACCCGCCCCCAATATTCCTAATAGCAACCATACTTTCAACAGGAATCCCCCTATTATTAAGTTCAGTTTCTCTCAACAGGGCTCCCTTGTCTCCAGTACCTTTAATATTATCCCCAACCACTCAAACGGTCATCCCCCCCCCCCCCTTGTCCCCAGTTCCCCCAATATACAACTCCCTATTTCTCATTCCCCATAATGCCAACCCCTTCCACAACAGATGCCCTTCATCGAGTACCCTTCTTATCAAGTAATGTGTCAACAGGACTTACTCTCCCCCCCCCCCCTTCAATACTCATAACATCAACCCTACTCTCAACAGGTGTCCCCTCCCCCCCCCCCCTCATACTTCCCAGTCTTGCTAATATTAATTCCAGGTTCTCAGCAAGCACCCTCATCCCCTTTTCAAATCCATTTTTTCTACTGGCTCCCCCCCCCCCCCCCCCATACCCCAACTAGAACTGTTAATCCTTCTCCAGTGTTCCTTATAACTAATGTGTAATTTGTCTTACAGGTTTTGGTGAATCAATTACAATTCTAATATTTTATAGTACCTTTTAATTCAAATGAACTGTTAATACAAACCCTAATGTATAACGTCATTGGGTCTTCAACCTAATTAGCTAAAGTAAAGCATTTCCATCTTTATAGAAGAGCCCATTATGTAAATTTAGCCTTATTTTTTCATAATGCATACAATTATTACTTTCTAAATCTGCGTAGTTTAGGGTATTCTAATGTTTAATCCCTTTGCCCCCAAAGTATAGTGACAAAATACCTGTCTCAAGAATGGCTTCTTCTACTGACATACGCTATCAGCAGACGTGTGAATCCTTCCCAAAAATTAAATTATGGGAACTCGAGGGTATGTATTTATATGTGTGAAGGTAACAGAGTTGGTGTAGGTCCTGTGTGGGGAGTCCTCTGCATGGGGTCATCTACTGTGAAACCAGTGCATTACTACTGATCTGGGTGAATATTACTAACACATTTTTATTTTATTTTTTTTTAGTTTCTGTGATGCCACACTTTCAAGGAGCGAGATATATTCTGGTTGCACTTCCCAGCTCTGGGAAGTGTGCAGTAGTCTTCAACTTAGGATGGACTGGGTTTGGCAAGATTTGAGGGAGTGGTGGTACGTCGAATTATTATTGGAGGTGATTTAGTTTCCCCTGTTCGTCTCCGCTTAACTCCGTTTTCTATAATTGCTGCAGAGGAAGAAGATGGTGGCCTGGAGGGGTTACTCTGTTGTTAGTGTTGGTTTTTAATGGTGGCGATATGGACAAAGTGTTTATGCAAGTTTGGGGCTGGTATTGTGTTCCTAGGCTGCATATCAGTTTAAATTAAACTTTGATATACTGAATTGACGTAGTTTAGGATATTCTAATGCATAATCTCTTTGTCCCAAAAGTATAGTGAAACAATACCTGTCTGAAGAATGGCTGACATACGCTATCTGGCGAGCGACTCTCTCCCTAATATTCAATTGTGGGATCCCGAGGGTATGTATGTGTAGGCTATATAATGTGTGTGGGACCTCAGTGTGGGCATTCGTCTGCATGAGATCATCTCCTGTGAACTAGTGTATTACAACTGATCTGGATGAATATTATTAACATATTCTGAATATTTGGTTTCTTTTCAATGACCCTTCAATATGATTATGATGCAAACTTTTTAATACAATCTAATTTTCACAAAGTTTGATTGTTTGTTTGCTTTGTTTAATACTAAAAGGTACAATGGGTTGCATAATGTTCTTAGCCAATGCCATCATTTGCCTCCATTATCAACAGGTGCCTTTTTGTGTCATATCTAACTTAAGTCAAGTTCACACTGGCAATTTTTTTATTTTGTTTTGGCTTTACTTTGGCGTCCACGTAAACGTTGGCAACGTAATGCAATCGCTAGCTTGTTTAAAAAAAAAAAAAAATAGAATCTGTGAACGTTGCTACATGTAGGCCTACATGAATGTAGGATTATAAGCCTGGCCAAATTATGAGAAAGGTGTCTAGGAAAAGCTTACTTACAAAGCTGTAATTGATTTGCAGGAATCTTTGTGGTAAATTTCAGTATTAGAACTAAAATTGGATCATGAAATGCTGTTATATTAGTTTAGGAGTAAACTTGGTTGGTGGAGGGAACATAATAATTAATTCAGGTTCAGGGGTAGTTTATAGAGAGGCCTTCCTTAGGGTTAAGGCCCCATTAATTACTCCTTCCTTTCATATATCCATAGCCTATGATAGCGCAGTTGGAATGGGTGTACAACAGTACATAATAATAATAATAATAATAATAATAATAATAATAATAATATTTATTCAGTTAGCAATTTACAGAGTTGGTACCACATAGTTTGTTACAAATATGACATGTACCAGCCCTGCATAATTCCAACTAAGGATAGCCCAATAAGGCCAATACATGCTTAGATTGATATGCAGGATTCGAAACTGCATAATAAATCGTAGGCTTGTCCACCATTCTTTAACTGTCTTCGTAGCGCAATGGATAAATGCACTGAATTTCGGTGAGCATCCTAGGTTCGAATCCCTGGACTGCCACATGTATTTGTTGATTTCATTAATTGAGTTTAGGAGTAAAGTCGGTTGGTGGAGGGAACATAATTTATATTGTCCCAAGCACTAATTTGGATTTTTCTTTACCCATTGGCATTTTCTATCTCAATTTTTTGTTTTTTGTTTTATTGCCTGCTCTACATTTTCTTTGATGACCTTTTTCCAAATATTATACTGAGAATATACGGAGTAGACGGCAAGTTTCTGAAAACAGTGAAAAGCATGTATGAGGGTGCAAAGGCATCAGTACGTGTGGAGAATGAGCAGAGCGAGTTCTTCGATCTGAATGTTGGGTTAAAGCAAGAGTGGGTGATGTCCCCATGGTTGTTCAAAATATACTGTATATGGATGGAGTCATGAAAGAAATACTGTACAAGGAAGAGCAGTGGATGTTGGTGTGCCGCTGATAAGGGAAGGAAACGAGTGGAAGTTGCCTGTACTGCTGTTTGCTGATGATACAGTTCTGATGAGCAATAGTGAATGGGAGTTGTTGTTGTTGCTGTTCCCCAAGCAGCCTGGCCGAACAGCCCCAAGGCCCCGAGCAAGGCCAAGGCCATAACCGAGCGCCCCCACAGAACCCTCCCTGCCGACCACAATAAAGCCTGGGTGACTGAAGCCACTCCATGGCGGGGAGCTGGGGAGGGTGAGGAAACGCCCGGGAAACCAAAGCCCCACCCAGGGCCCTGTGACGCTTTGGCTTCCAATCTTGGTAGACTGGGAGGTCAATCCACGGAAGAGACGCCGTCACTTGAGATCTAGAAAATATATAAGTAGAAGGAACGGTCAGAGTAAGCTATGGGTATGGCAGAGATCGCTCAGTTCTCACTCTGATAGACCAGCCCATCACCATGGGAGTTGCAGGAGCTGGTAAATATGTTTGAAACAGTGTGTGAAAAACGGAATCTGAAGGTAAATGCGAGGAAGAGCAAGGTTATGATCTTTGAAAGGGTGCAGCCACAGAGTGTGAGGTGAGGTTGAACTGTCAGGCTATGGAGAATGTCAGCTCATATAAGTATTTGGGCAGGGTGTTGAGTAAAGATGGGAGTATGGATGAAGAAGCGCGGGAGAGGGTGCAAAGGGGGAAGAGGGTTGTAGGAACGCTGAATGCAGTAACAAGAAATAGGGTGGTCAGCATGGAAGTAAAGAAGTCCTTGCTGACAGTGTGGTAATCCCAACATTGACTTGCGAGAGCGAAGCATGGACATTGGTGAAGAGACTCAAACCAAGTGTGAGAGGGGTGAAAATGAGTTACTTGAGAAGTGTGTGCGGAGTTACATGGAGGGATAGACAGACGAATGAGGAAGTACGAGAGAGGTGTGGTGTAGATGTGCTGGAAAGAGTGAAAAGGAACATCTTGAGATGGTTCGGCCATGGGGAATGTATGGGATGCGAGAAAATGTAGGCCTATACGAGAGTGAGGTGGAAGGACAGAGAGGGAGAGGTAGACCGAGTGAGAGGTGGAAGGATGAAGTTAACCCATAAATGGTGACCGTCCTCAATAGAGGTTTTTCTGGTGCACTGCGACTGCCAAGCGAAGGTATTTGGTTCTATTCTGACGTAAATAGTCATATGTGACATATATTTAATTATTACTTATCCATATGCGCCTATTTTGCTTTTAATATGAATATATGAACATTTAAGAGCAATAAAAGAATTGGGAATAGCATTTGGAGGGTGAAAAAGACGTATTATTGCCACAAGGTCGTATCATGAGGCGAGAGTTGGGGGACGTATATCCACCCTCTCCCAGCTCCCAAGCGACACTGAGGCCTTACACTAGAAGTCTCGGTGTTGCAAGGATCTCTAGCTGACTCAACCGTGTTAAAGCGACCAGGAGGGGGAAATTCGCGCCAAAAATTACCCGATAAAAGGGGGAATATGAGGAAAAATAGCTGATAATTGAGGAGGGGGGAAAAGGGGGGGGGGATACATATGTAGGAGTGGTAGCAAGTAATGGAGGAGAATGATCTCACCTAATCACAAATTTCTGTTTTGAGTGCCACTGGGGTGTTTTCTTTTTTTTCTTTTTTTTTATGCTCTGGATCTATTGAGGACAGTCACAGTGCACCAGAAAAAACCTCTATTGAGGATGGTCACCGTTTTTGGGTTAATGAGTTTGTCTGTGTCTTTCAGAATATAACCTGATCCCTAGACCTCACCAAGACCTGACAGCATTGTTATGTCTGTAGCATACAGCTTGTTCTATTTTGTTTGTTTAATTTCAGCATTATTATTTTTAATTTATTTACAAAAAATATGGTACACTTCCCGACTCAGAAGTTTTGTTTCATATTTGTTTGACTATATAATTATATGAATATGACCCTCTGAAAACATATAAAAGTCATTAACACAGTAAACTCAGCTCCATCAGTGGCCATTGCCCTATAAACAAAATTAGCTTAATTTATCTCCATCGAGGAGAGGGTCTGGCCACGGTTGGCATTGTACATGTAGGCGTAACAGAAAAGGTTAGTACAGTATCCCAGTTCTTACAGGCTTAACTAATACTTTGTCTATTTTTTTTTACATTTTGAATCCCATAACGCCATCAGACAGTAGGATCATACGGCTGGGAAAGTGTAGATAGCAGAGAAGGGGTGTTGTAGATAGAGGAAGCTGTTGGAATGGCTCTGGTATGTGTGTTATTAGTCTGTATACGTCGTCGAGGTGTCCCCCGACTGGGTGCGAACATGATATACATGCTAGGACGTACTACCACACCCACTAAATGTCCGCCTATGCTGGGATCGAACCCAGGTCAAGCAGATTAAAACGTTAACGTGCTCTCCACTCGACCGTCGCGGCTCTATTTACCAACCATTTGTTGCAACAGACACTATAACTTAAAATACAAATATAGTTAGATTATAACAGATAAATATACTATCCATTATTATTCCTGTATCCTCAATTGTATTTTGGTATTCCCATTCCCCCACCTCAATGATACAATGAATTAGATAATAACATAGGTAGGCTAGATTATAATAGATACATACATAACATAAACAATATATTATCCCCTATTTGTATTTTGTTATTACCACTTCCCCCTCAGTACCAATAGCATGATCCCTGTTTCTTGTGTACCCCCACTCAGGTATACTCTATATTCCTGTGTTGCACTCTGCTTTATTACCCCCTATATGACCAATGTTCTCCAGCTGAATGAAGACATGCCGTGCAGTACATACGTGTGTCTGAGATCACCAGTCTTGTTAGTGCAATGCAGTTTTCTTAATTCCCAAAAATAATGTATTATATCATATAGTATACTGTACTGTATATGATGTCAAGAATTAATATGATTTTACAGTTTCTAACAGCACTGATATCTCTTATGTTGACTTATCTCCCTCCCCCCACACCCCTTTTAAATACCATACCTGGTGTGATCATCCCATAAGTTCTGGATACACAGGAGTTAAATTTTATATACTGACAACTGTGCTGTCCTTAATCCTCATTATCTATTTTCAGAAATGTCATGGACCTCCAGAGATTGCAACTTATATATTGTATATACATTACATTTTTCCAAACACTGCTTTGGGATATGTTGTACAATTCAAGCAGTCATGCTCGTTATTAAGAATTTCTATGTGATTATTTTACAGGCATAACCTATGATATAATATGATGTTATTATATTTGAAGCACTCATAAGGAATGTGTACATAAACTATATGCTAAATATTTGATTGTACTCACAATGATATTCAACTTATAACATATAATTTTGGACAACACAATTTTTGCATTAAAATTAGCTGTGGAAGAAAAGAAGAAAGCATATAGAGAGTGGTTGGGTAGTAGAGGGAATGAAGATTCCGAGAGACAGAAACGAGCGAGGTACGTGGAGAGTAAGAGGGTGGTGAAGAGAGTAGTGAAGGAAAGTAAGAGAAGAGTAGATGAGGAATTTGGAAGGAATCTGAGTGTAAAATGGAGGGAGAGTAAGAAACTGTTCTGGAAAGAAGTCAAGAAAGTTAGGGAAGGTAGCAAGGGAAACAGTAAGGGTGTGAAAGATAAGAATGGGAGAATGCTAGCCGAGAAGCAAGAGAGAGTCAACTTCAGTGAGTTGCTAAATGAAAGGAATGAAGAGCCAGCAAACATAGCTGGATATGGTATGGGAGGGAGAAGAAGAGAAGTAGTGGAGGAGGAGGTGGGGATCAGGAGGTCAGAAGTGTGGGAAGCCATGAAAAGAGTGAAGTTGGGGAAAGCACCAGGAACAGATGGAGTGTGTGGGGAAATGTTGAGGTATGGTGGTGAGATAGTGATAGAATGGGTATGGAAAATGTGCAAACTAGCATGGGAGAAGGGGAGTGCACCCGATGACTGGAAGACTGGCATAATAGTCCCCCAAAATAAGGGCAAAGGGGAAAGAGGAGTGTGTGGTAACCACCGAGGAATATGTCTTCTAAGCGTAGTAGGGAAGGTATACAGTAGGGTAGTGATTGAGAGAGTGAGAGTGAGAACGGAGAAATGGATAGGCGACGAGCAGGGAGGTTTTAGGAAGGGAAGAGGATGTGTAGATCAGATTTTTACCCTGAATTGTGTTGTGGAGAAGTATCTGGAGAAGAAACAAAAGGTGTATGTTGCCTTTATGGACTTGGAGAAGGCCTATGACAGAGTGGATAGAGAAGGTTTGTGGAAAGTACTTAGAATATACGGAGTAGAGGGCAAGTTGCTGAAAGCAGTGAAGAGCATGTATGAGGGTGCAAAGGCGGCAGTACGTGTGGAGAGTGAGCAGAGCGAGTTCTTTGACCTGAATGTTGGTTTGAAACAGGGGTGTGTGATGTCCCCGTGGTTGTTTACTGTATATATGGATGGAGTTATGAAAGAAATACTATCAAGAGCAGTGGATGTTGGTGTATCGCTGAAAAGGGAGGGAATTGAGTGGAAGCTACCTATACTGCTGTTTGCGGATGATACAGTTCTGATGAGTGATAATGAATGGGAGTTGCAGGGTCTGGTAAATGAGTTTGGAACAGTGTGCGAAAAACGGAATTTGAAGGTAAATACGGGGAAGAGCAAGGTTATGGTCTTCGAAAGGGGTGAAGTCACAGAGTGTGAGGTGAAGCTGAACGGTCAGGCTATGGAGATCGTCAACTCTTTTAAGTATCTGGGCAGTGTGTTGAGTAAAGATGGGACTATGGATGAAGAGGTGCGGGAGAGGGTACAACAGGGGAAGAGGGTTGTAGGAACGCTAAAAGCAGTAACAAGAAATAGTGTGGTCAGTATGGAAGTGAAGAAGTCCTTGCATGACAGTGTGGTAATCCCGACACTGACTTACGGAAGCGAAGCATGGACGTTGGTTGAGAGACTCAGACCAAGAGTGAGAGCAGTGGAAATGAATTACTTAAGGAGTGCGTGCGGAGTTACATGGAGGGATAGACAGACTAATGAGGAAGTAAGAAGGAGGTGTGGTGTGGAGGTAGATGTGCTGGAAAGTGTGAAAAGGAACAACTTGAGATGGTTCGGCCATATGGAACGTATGGAAAGCGAGAGAATGACTAAGAGGGTGTACGAGAGCGAGGTGGAGGGACAGAGGGGGAGAGGTAGACCGAATATGAGGTGGAAGGATGGAGTGAGGAACTACATGAACGAAGGCGGTGCTGGTTGGGGGGAGGGGCGTCGACTGACTGGGGACAGAGGTGCATGGGGGCGGTTCGTTCGTGGCCACCCCTTCGGGGATCACGGCGTCAGGCAATAGATAGATAGATAGAAAATACAATTTTTGTCATTGTATATATAATCTTCTTAGTGCATGCAATATTGGTAACACTCAGCCAACATTGGGCAAGCAGTATTTTAAGCTTATAATGATAGGATATTATAACCTTTCAAGTGGTAACTCCTAAGGTAATAGTAATTTGATACATACTGATAATGGCTTTTGAGATTATATGTTGGAATTCCAGTCATTATATTCCATAATGTGGGATGTGGGAATAACACATTATATAAACAACGAAGACCAGCTGGATTTGAGATAAGAGTGTGTGATGTCTCTACCACTGCCCTATGTTGTTTGTTAATTGATGTATTGGTAAGAAAAGGGATGGTATAGTAAGGGTGATGGAAAAAGGGTCAAAATAGGAAAGGAGGGGAAAGAGGCAACCTACTGTGAGATCTGGTAAGGTTTAACTGTTCCCCTATCTTGTTATTGTCACACATTAGTGAAATAGGGAAGGTAATTGGAATAGAAATGTTTGTTAAAATGAGTGAACAGAGTAATAATGTAATGTGGGTATATGGAAATAGTAAAATCATGAGTTCTAGTAGAAAATATGCAGGCCCTATCATGATGGTCAGGTCAGGTGAAGGTATTGAGGGATAAGCCTTTATAACGGCACCTCGTATCTGCATTCTACTTTTTCCTATTTTTCTGAAGAGTGTAGAGAGGGGAGAAGGGGTGTTGGAGAGAGAGGAAGCTGTTGGAGTGGCTTTTTTATGTGTGTTATTAGTCTGTATACGTCGTCGAGGTGTCCCCCAACTGGGTTCAAGCATGTGAAACACGCTAGGACGAACTACAACACCCACTAAATGTCTGCCTGGGCTGGGATCGAACCCAGGTCAAGCAGATTCACACGTGAGCGTGCTCACCACTCGACCGCCGAGGCTTGGATGAAGGATGGTGAAGTTAAGAAGAATCCCTGATTAAAGAAAGAATTAAAATTAAATACCTGGGAATGGATAGACCCTCAGATTGTACAGACCTTGCAATCCTGTTGAAGCAGTCTGGAATAAAATGGGAGAAGGGACAAGGGGTTAGGGATCATATAGGAAATATGAAGGAATAACCAGTGTTAATTTAGGCAAAATTGGGTACAGTTAACCACATAAATCTAAATCCACTTCAGGATTTTATGTATGGAAGGGAAAATGTTAGAATTGGATTAGTAGTGTAGTTTGGGTAAATCAGGAAAGGATCCTATTGTAAAAGTCTAAAAGTTGTACATCTTTCTGTCAAATGACTGGTGGCACGAGGTAGGCTGTGGACGAATGGTGGGTACATGTATTTTCAGTGATACTACCTTAGAAAATAAGGAATACAGGTCTCCCTCGATTTACAATTCAGTTACGTTCCTGAAAACCCAATCTTAAAAAGAAAAATCATATATCGAACCCTAAAATTAATGGGGTAAATGGGAATGCATTTTGGGACCTGCCAAAACTCAAACCCAAACACCTAAAAACCTATAATAATATCGTAAATTTGGGCATTGGACAGTGAGGGAGACCTGTATCGATCTTGATGAAATAAGTAACATGACGTGAGTAATACTAATGTTTTCCCCGGCATTTGGGTTGGTCAGATATGGGGGAGAAGGTGGACGGGAAGCTGTGGTACACGGAAGAGGAGGAGATGGACCCCAACCACGTGTACAGCGACTGGCACCTGCTGCCGGACCTAGTGTTGGAGCGGGTCTTTCAGTACCTCACCCTGGTACAACGCTACTATGCTTCACAGGTCAGGACTTAAGGGGAAGTCTCGTATACAAGCACACACAGTTGAAAGTAAAGTAGGGATGCTATAAGTTTATGTTCGTTCATTTAGCACACATATTGTACATATAAGTACAGTAGGCTACACATAGAGTATTCATATTTTTTCACCAACCAACTTTACTTCTAAACTCAATTAATGAAATCAACAAATACATGTGGCACTCCAAGGACTCGAACCTAGGATACTCACATCAAAATTCCGCGCATTTATTGTGGTAGTTGCTTCTGGCCATGCTGTTAGAGTGAGTGCTGCGAGTCTTCCAGTGCCTCACCCTGGTGCAGCACAACAACATTCCACAGGTCAGGGAATACAGGTCTCCCTCGATTTACGATTGGGTTACGTTCCTGAAAACCCGATCTTAAATAGAAAAATCGTATAGCGATCCCTAAAATTAATGGGGTAAATGGGGATGCTTTCTCAGATCAACCAAAACCCCAAAAACCTAAATTGGGGCATCGGATAGTGAGGGAGACCTGTGTATAGTTACACAAGCAGACACAGTTTATAGTGAAAGTAACGGTGCTTAGATTACAGTGAAAGTACAGTAAGGGTGCTTAGTTTAAAGTGAAAGTAAGGGTGCTATAAGTTTAAGTAATTTTGCGTAACATGCATATTGTACATTCAAACATACACCATGGGCATTGTATTTAGTGCAAGCACTTTCTGGCTTGAGGAGTTCACAGTCCGTGTTGGAGTTCATCAGGGTTCAGTGTTAAGCCTCCTCCTCTTTATTATGGTCCTGGAGGCACTGTCTAGAGTTTTTAGATCCGGACTCCCGTGGGAACTGTTTTATGCAGACGATTTAGTCATAATAGCTGACAATGTGCAAGATGCTGAGGCCAAATTCAGAAGATGGAGAGAGGGCATGGCGAGCAAGGGTTTAAGAGTCAATATTAACAAAACCAAGGTTATGCATTGTAGATTGATACGAGGCAATGTGGAAAAGAGTGGTGCATACCCATGTGCAGTGTGTGGAAAGGGTGTTGGAGCTAACTCGATTCGATGTAGCATCTGTCGATGTTGGGTGCACAATGGGAGTAAGCGCTGTAGTAGAATAAAAGGACCCCTACCGAAGGATAAGTCAGAAATCGAGAAATTTGAGTGCGTAGTATGCAAAGGCTAGCTTGTATTAACCTCTGAAGTGCGCACGGGGGTAAATGAAAACGTCCCCCTGTGCTGACGTACAGTATTTGAGGTTTTTCGTCACTAAAATATTCATTGTACCATTAATAGCATTAATAATTATCCATATGCGCCTATTATGGGTTGATTATAAAGGTATTAACCTGAAACAACAATAAAACGAGTGAAAACAGCGTTTGGATGGTCAAAATCGGAGATATAGCCCGCGAGTTGTATAATGTATGGGTGAGGCAAGCTACCTTCCCGCCAATTTTCCCCAAGGCCACTGCGACACAGTCGATCGATACTCTCTCTCTCTCTCTTGCACTCGATGGCCATCAGTGATGACAACACCCTGCTTGCAACTCGCTAATGTTAGCACGAAAATATACCTCGGAATAAGGGAATAATAGGGAAAATAGGTGATAACTGAGGAATAGGAGGAAAGTGGGGAAGGAGGGGAGGTAGAGGACTGAGATTTTGCATGGCCCAGGGGCCAAACAAAAATAAAAAAATAAAAAAATAAAAATAAAAAAAATATTTTTTTTTTCGATGTAAAAAGTTGATTTTTAGTTTTACTTACTCCAGAGAGTCTTCCCGCAGTCCGCCGGGGAACTCTTAAGAGTCTTCCCGCAGCTCCCGGGTTAAATGATGATCCTGTGGCTGTGAATTTTGGAGATGAGTCATTGGAGCTGGTGGACAAGTTTTGTTACCGAGGAGATACCATCTCTGCCGGTGGTGGGGCCGAGGCTGCCACTGTCGCTAGAATTAGATGTGGCTGGGGGAAGTTCAGAGAACTGTTGCCAATTCTGACCATGAAAAAAATTCTTCTCCCCCTGAAGGGAAAGGTGTATGTCTCATGTGTTAGAAGTGCAATGACGTATGCCTCAGAAACATGGGCCGTTAAAGTAGAGGATGTCAACAGAATGGAACGTAATGAGATGAGAATGGTGAGATGGATGTGTGGGGCCAGGCTGCAGGATAGAATAACAAATGATGAGCTGAGGAGACATTTAGGTATAGAGTATTAGCGAGGAGATGCGTACAAGTAGACTGGGATGGTATGGACATGTGGAGAGAATGGATGAACAATATTGGGTGAAAAGATGCAGGTCTGTGATTGTGGAGGGAGCTGCACCAAGGGGTGGTCCAAGGAAGACCTGTGATCGGACTATACGTGCCAATCTTAAATCCAAAAACTTGACAAGTGAAGCAGCCCTTAACACGGTTGCCTGGAACGCCGCCATTAAGACAAGAGACTGAAACTGCACGTATGTGTGGAGCACTCAGTCTTAAAATTTTATGTATGTATGTATGCTTCTGAGTAGGACAGTAGAATACTATATCGGCATTTGATTTTGCCTGTAGTATATTGTATTTTATAAATAATATCAGAAAATTTATGTTAGAGAATAACCCCATACATTTTCAGGTCTGCAGAAATTGGAGACGAGCATTTGACTTTCCTCGGGTATGGTACACGTTTGAGCTACACGACACACTGCTCTACAAGCGCAAGTTTAACTACTGCTCTGGATGGCAGGTTTGTTTCTTTCTAAATTCATTTTACAAACCTCATAAGTATTGCAACATATTATGTCACTGCAGATTACTATTAAGTGCTTGCATGAAGATCTGTTCCATGTTGTATAAATATATTTAACAGTGAAGTAAATCAGATATTTAAAAATGTTTTTTGCAATTTGAATATTATGCTGATGTCTTGGGTGGTGTTTATCCATCTGTCTAATATTAAAGTGACAATTCCACATGAAATATTTGTTGTTTCAGAAATAATTAAGAATTAACTTTAAGGATTGGCATCTGTTACTTCTGAATAATATTGAACTTACATAAGAAAGTACACTTGTCAAGGAACAATCTGCATGTATGCAATTTGATTCTGCACCCTTGATAGTCATAAATAAAATATTATGTGCAATCCTAACACTGCTGTCAGCCTAACTTCTGCAAATCTAGTATCCTTCTTGATGTCAGTGGGCATGTAATGACTCGCACTAAACTTTAGGACATCTGAGCTGTTACAACCTTTAACCCAATGACTTCTGGCAACCCTGCCTGAGTGGCTTGCAACGCTGGTTTCGTTCAGTGAGGTTAAGCTACGAAGGGTCTGGCAGTAGATGCATAGGTGACCGTCGTGAACACCAGATGTTGACACACATGCATGGGGTGGGTAAAATTTCCTTGGCTTGCCACCAGGGTCCAAGTAGCCCAAGAGTGTTGAACAAGCTCCAATTCCTGATTAGTTCCATCTCACTCTGACGAAAATTAGTAACTGGTTTCGCTGTGACTAAATGATTCCATGGAAACAGTTGGTGGCCTTAACGCTGCCAACAAACACACAAGAATAAGAACCTGGGTAGCCACCAACACTGGGAAAGCTCTGAGGAACATTGATAATTATTATAGTAGCGATAGAATAGCGAGAGAGATGCAACATTGCGGCGAAGAGAGAGAGATTGCAGAGAGTTGGTGAGTGGGCTTGTCTCACCTTTCCTATACAGTATTCATGTGTGTCTGTGTGTCTGCCCTCCTCTAAAGTGATATCTCAAACAGATATACAACCCATGCATGTTGGGTTAAGCTCCGAGATCCTTTCTTGGTTGGAGGCTCAATCTTTCATATGAAGATAAAATAACATTACTGTACAGGCTTCAACCTCACATCATTTTCTAAGAAAGTGTCAAAGGTATAACAAATTCTACTATCTTATATTCACTTTATACAGTGTACTTGAAATGTGGTATTTCAAGTTTCAATGCAATGTTGCCTTTTTGTGTATTAATTTAATATACAGTATGTGTTATTGGTATTAAGAACGATGTTAAAAATAATATATTTATATGATTTTTTCACATTTCAGAAACTGCTCGACCACATTAGAGTAACAGTTTTCCTAACCAGAAAAGGGAAGCACATTCAGAATTTAATATTTCTACCTATGAACAACTTGTTCAATCTGTACGAGTTCCTCAATGTTTCTTTGTACATGCACAATAACTTCCCAGGAACCTTGGATAATGTTCAAACTGTCAGGTGAGTTGAAATTTTTATCATAAATGCGATTTCAAAATACTACCTTGGTAAACATTAATTTTACTTAAATTAACTTGAAAAAAGCCAAAATGGTCATATCTTTAAAATATACACTCAAAGACTTCTGTTAATTGTAAAAGTCAAATAGTTTTGTATCTTAAGCCAAAATGGTCATAACTTTAAAATATACACCCAAAGACTTCCAAAAGCAATACCTTACGATTTAAATTAATTTGCCATCCTTCAGGTTCCAGTTTGCCTGCCACATAACAGAGCGCTCGGAGACAATCGTCTTTGGTACGGGGGGACAAATTCTGGCCATGTTTAAGCAAGTCATGGGTGCCTTTTCTCTATTAAAAAATTTGGAGCTGAGAGACTTACTCTTAGATGGATGTGAAGGCCTTCCTTTACTGGATGAGGTAAACACTTATTTATCCAGTTCGTTGATTCAAAGTGTAGCCTACAGGCAGATGCAAAAGTACACTGACATTTAGAAACTTGTGTGAAATCTCAAATTGAACACCATACTGTGTCTCTATATTTCACCTACAGGAGTCCAGCTAACAAGTTACTCTATTGAATTTTAAAAATATCATTAAGGTTGTCAGGGAACTCTTGTATCTGACTGTACAATACTCTATTTTGAAATAACCGGAGAGTAAATGCCTCAAAACTATTAAATATACGCCTTTTTTATTGTGAGATTCATATTTTATAGTCTAATAGAAATGTATTGCAATTGCAAAGTGATTATTTATAGAATGTCTTAATTATTCTTATGATGCCTAATCATTGTAATGTAATTTGTTATAAATTATTAATGGTATTAAAAGCTAATAACTAAAAAGTCTGCAATTAATACTAAAGTTATTTAGAAAATAAATAGAAGAGTTACTTGCATTATACATGATGCAGTTTTTACCACCATACACTCCCTGCTGAATAGCAAGGCTAGGGTGGGTGCCCTGATGAATCAGGGACTTAATGAATAGTTGCCACAGATTGCTAGACCGCACCGTTCACCAACAGCACTGACGTCTGCCAATAACACACTGGCTGGCCCGAGGCTCGAACAGTCAACCTCACGGTTAGCAGGCAAACGCTCTACCAATCGAGCTACGGCCTGTGACTGTAGACTGGTGGTGGTGGGGTCGAGGCTGCCACTGTCGCCAGAATGAGATGTGGCTGGGGAAAATTTAGAGAACTGCTGCCAAATGTAACCCCTTAAAAGGAAAGGTGTACGCTTCATGTATTAGAAGCGCAATGACCTATGTTTAAAAAACATGGACTGTCAAAGCAGATGATATTAACAGAATAGCATGTAACAAGATCAGACTGGTGAGATGGAAGTGTGGGACCAAACTGCAAGATAGGATATCTAGTGAAGAGCTGAGGAGACGGTTAGGTATCAATAGTATCAGTGATGAGATGCATACAAGCAGGCTTGATTAGTTTGGGCATGTAGAGAGGATGGATGAACTAAACTGGGTAACAAGATTTAAGTCCATGAACATGGACTTCTGCGTGTCGTAAGAGGCGACTAAAGAGGTTGGGTCGGTGGGCTTGCGACCCCCACCCGGAAAAAATATCTAAGCAAAAAAAAACGAACGAACAGCCTCGGATGCGGACGGAACCAACGTTGACGAACCACGACCGACTAAGGACATGCCTTCGGACATTCTGAGAATGGCTACATGGAATGTTAGTGGCATGAATGATGGCACAAAAGAGAGAGAGGTTCTGGAAGTGTTAGTGAATGCCAGGCTGGATGTATGTGGAATGACAGAGACCAAATGGAAAGGTTCAGATGTGAGAGAGTGGGAGTGTGGAATGGGTGTGTGTGCTGGAGTGAGTGAAGGAACAGCGAGAGAAGGTGCATGTTTGTTTGTAAGTAGCAAATGGAAGGAATGTGTAAGAGAGTATGGGTCTGTGGGTTCAAGGATTGTGTGGGTGAGAATGAAAGTAGGAATACAAACGTGGGTGATTGTATGCGTGTATGCCCCGACAGAGGATATACTTGAAAGAAAGAAAGAGGAGTTCTGGATGAATGTGGAGGCGTGCCTGGAGAAGTTTGACAAAAACGAAAAAATATTTCTGATTGGGGATATGAATGGTAAGGTGGGTGATAGGAAAGTTGAGGGAGTGGTGGGAGGGTGGGGGGTACCATCAGAGGTGAATGGGAATGGTAGTGCACTTGTGGACGTATGTGTGGGGAGGAGGCTGTGGATAGCCAACACCTTCTTCCGACACAGAATGATCCACAGGTACACGTGGAAACGGATGTTGACGATGAAGGATAAGACAGTGGTGGAACGAAAGTCATTGATTGATTATGTATATGTGGATGAACGAATGAAGAAATCTGTGATGGATGCTAGGGTGTATAGGGGTATTGGAGGGGGTCTGTCTGATCATTATGTAGTGGTAGCTAAGGTTAGGATACAAAAGAAGTG
The DNA here is from genome assembly GCA_037953745.1 of Lithodes maja. NCBI lineage: Eukaryota > Metazoa > Arthropoda > Malacostraca > Decapoda > Lithodidae > Lithodes > Lithodes maja. Next base: position 83,836 of record JBAKBP010002785.1, on the reverse strand, counting down.
GGTGAGGAGAGCGGGAGGGAGGCGAGAGGAGGGTGAAATGGTGAGGAGGGTGGAGAGGTTGCAGGAGGAGGAAGTCAGGGAGGAGTACAGGAGAGCAATGGAAAGACGACTAGGTGGGTTCGACCTGGAAGTTATGGAGGAAGTGGAGGAGATGAGCAAGGTGTTTAAGGATGAGATCTGTGCAGCATGTGAGGAGGTGTGTGGAGTGAGGAGAAGAGGGAGGGGAGTGAAAGGTACAGCATGGTGGACAGAAGAGGTAAGAATAGCTGTGGAAGAAAAGAAGAAAGCATATAGAGAGTGGTTGGGTAGTAGAGGGAATGAAGATTCCGAGAGACAGAAACGAGCGAGGTACGTGGAGAGTAAGAGGGTGGTGAAGAGAGTAGTGAAGGAAAGTAAGAGAAGAGTAGATGAGGAATTTGGAAGGAATCTGAGTGTAAAATGGAGGGAGAGTAAGAAACTGTTCTGGAAAGAAGTCAAGAAAGTTAGGGAAGGTAGCAAGGGAAACAGTAAGGGTATGAAAGATAAGAATGGGAGAATGCTAGCCGAGAAGCAAGAGAGAGTCGAAAGATGGAGGGAGTACTTCAGTGAGTTGCTAAATGAAAGGAATGAAGAGCCAGCAAACATAGCTGGATATGGTATGGGAGGGAGAAGAAGAGAAGTAGTGGAGGAGGAGGTGGGGATCAGGAGGTCAGAAGTGTGGGAAGCCATGAAAAGAGTGAAGTTGGGGAAAGCACCAGGAACAGATGGAGTGTGTGGGGAAATGTTGAGGTATGGTGGTGAGATAGTGATAGAATGGGTATGGAAAATGTGCAAACTAGCATGGGAGAAGGGGAGTGCACCCGATGACTGGAAGACTGGCATAATAGTCCCCCTATATAAGGGCAAAGGGGAAAGAGGAGTGTGTGGTAACCACCGAGGAATATGTCTTCTAAGCGTAGTAGGGAAGGTATACAGTAGGGTAGTGATTGAGAGAGTGAGAGTGAGAACGGAGAAATGGATAGGCGACGAGCAGGGAGGCTTTAGGAAGGGAAGAGGATGTGTAGATCAGATTTTTACCCTGAATTGTGTTGTGGAGAAGTATCTGGAGAAGAAACAAAAGGTGTATGTTGCCTTTATGGACTTGGAGAAGGCATATGACAGAGTGGATAGAGAAGGTTTGTGGAAAGTACTTAGAATATACAGAGTAGAGGGCAAGTTGCTGAAAGCAGTGAAGAGCATGTATGAGGGTGCAAAGGCGGCAGTACGTGTGGAGAGTGAGCAGAGCGAGTTCTTTGACCTGAATGTTGGTTTGAAACAGGGGTGTGTGATGTCCCCGTGGTTGTTTACTGTATATATGGATGGAGTTATGAAAGAAATACTATCAAGAGCAGTGGATGTTGGTGTATCGCTGAAAAGGGAGGGAATTGAGTGGAAGCTACCTATACTGCTGTTTGCGGATGATACAGTTCTGATGAGTGATAATGAATGGGAGTTGCAGGGTCTGGTAAATGAGTTTGGAACAGTGTGCGAAAAACGGAATTTGAAGGTAAATACGGGGAAGAGCAAGGTTATGGTCTTCGAAAGGGGTGAAGTCACAGAGTGTGAGGTGAAGCTGAACGGTCAGGCTATGGAGATCGTCAACTCTTTTAAGTATCTGGGCAGTGTGTTGAGTAAAGATGGGACAATGGATGAAGAGGTGCGGGAGAGGGTACAACAGGGGAAGAGGGGTTGTAGGAACGCTAAAAGCAGTAACAAGAAATAGGGTGGTCAGTATGGAAGTGAAGAAGTCCTTGCATGACAGTGTGGTAATCCCGACACTGACTTACGGAAGCGAAGCATGGACGTTGGTTGAGAGACTCAGACCAAGAGTGAGAGCAGTGGAAATGAATTACTTAAGGAGTGCGTGCGGAATTACATGGAGGGATAGACAGACTAATGAGGAAGTAAGAAGGAGGTGTGGTGTGGAGGTAGATGTGCTGGAAAGTGTGAAAAGGAACAACTTGAGATGGTTCGGCCATATGGAACGTATGGAAAGCGAGAGAATGACTAAGAGGGTGTACGAGAGCGAGGTGGAGGGACAGAGGGGGAGAGGTAGACCGAATATGAGGTGGAAGGATGGAGTGAGGAACTACATGAATGAAGGCGGTGCTGGTTGGGGGGAGGGGCGTCGACTGACTGGGGACAGAGCTGCATGGGGGCGGTTCGTTCGTGGCCACCCCTTCGGGGATCACGGCGTCAGGCAATAGATAGATAGATAGATAGATATACTTCCTGAACATCTGTCTAAAGACATTTACTTTCACACACAGACATCCACCCACTCTAACACGTAATATGAACTCGGAAATTCTATTTGGAATAAATGTCTTCAATCAATTCTGGTCTCCAGCACTTAGTCCATTGATTGGAAAGCTGAGTTATGAGGACCGGTTAAGATCTCTTGATCTCTTTCTGTTGGAAACACAAAGACTACGAGGTCAGCTCATTGACGTATATAAAATATTAAATGGATTTACCATTGTGGATTACAGTAATTTTTTTTATCATCGATATGATTACAACACACAACCATGGGTGGAAGTTATAATGAAAAAGGTTGAGCAGTAGTATTTGTGGAACTTGTTCTACTATTCCATCGGGAACAAACTTTCCTCGGAAAAAATAAATAGTTCTTCAGTAGAGGAGTTGAAGACGAGAGTACATAGTATTTTGCACAATTTGCAATGAGTGTACTGTACTAAACAATCTCTCTCTTTCTACTTCGAGTATCCCCCCAGAATGGACCACAAGGTCTTTGAGAGAGTAACCATTATACCATATATAACTACTCACTCACTCACTCTCTCTCTCTCTCTCCTCAAAATTTGCTCAATCCGGACGTTAATTAATGATTTTTAGTACTATTTTCCAAGGCGATAACGAAAGCCACACAGGGTAATGAAATTTGCAACATAGTTCCCGACGCAAAAATATAAATATTTCACCATGTTATTTCATACCCACACACGAGCCACAACAGCGAAAAGTATACGAGTTTTTGGGTTATACAATTATTTACAAAACCGCGTGATAAGCAACAAAGGCCGATAATAAAATGTTAGTACGAATATCACAATATATCTCCCCGTCTAATTAACCGTATTTGGGCCGCGTGAGGTGTTCATGTACCTCTCCTGTTTGCTGCATAGGTTTGGAGATTCTAAGACGTTTCACCCCGGCGATAATAAGATGCTTCACCCCATTAAGAAGAAATCGTCTTTGGGCTGGGACATATACAGTATCTATCGAAAAATGTACAGATTTAACTAGAAGGGGTTCTAGTTAAAGTCAATCTGGGAAGCCGTGTTGGTTAGAAATATTTTGCTCGAAAATGGCACGAACAAGTAAAATCATCAATGCTAATTAAACAAAATATCATAAAACCCACAAGACATTGGATCAAATTGTGTTCAGTGAGTGTGTACAGTCATATACTGTACTACGACATAGAACGTTATGTACAGTCAGAATCAATAATTCGACGACGAGCTTGCTCATAAACTATGTAATTTTGAGTAACAATATTTCTTCCTTAACAGACCTCGTGTTTCTAATAGCCAGTGACTAGATCTATGCCTTTCACGTCGTAGACATTTTGAGTTACTGCCCCCCTGTCTAGGTTCACATGAATAATCTGAAGTTTTCGGAGAACTGTAAATATTTAGTTGAAATATATTCCGTTGAAAAGAAATATCAAGGCTTGCTCCGATAGAAATATACATTAATGCTCTAATAATGTTATCGAAAAATTTAAAATCGGCCGAACAATACAACTAAACATTATTTAATAATCTACTTCACTCAACTTGTAATTGGTAATTATACAGTATATCCTATTTGCATAAATTAATATCATAACTTTGATTATAAATGACTTAAGGTGATAATAAATGTCCTGAAAAGTGTTCAATGATTATCAATTTGTCAATGACTAGTGACCTTTATTTTCCTTTATAAGATTATCAAGCGAGTGTGATATTTGTCTTAACCCCTTCAGCATTCCCGGACGCATTTCAGCTTTATTTTACTTAGTTTATTATTTTGTTTTGTTTTTCTATGTGAGTGAGGGAGGCAAAAGGCAGTACTGCCTTTTTAAAAAAAAAATTCCATGTGAATGAGGGAGACAAAAGGCATAGCTGCCTGCAGCAAGTGCCTCTCCTAGATTTCAAAGGGTAACAGGGCCGAAATCAAGGGACGTTCGAGCCAAAATGCTGGGGGATGGTGGGGGGAAGGTAGAAGCGTAATTGACTCGTGTTACAAATATGAAGCCGATTGGTGAGGTAGTTCCGCCACCACGGATTTTCCTTTTTTTCCTTTTCTTCGTACGGATACGCTGGAAGTGGGTAGTGGGAGGCGGTTGGGGGTGTGGTGCGGGGAAGGCAGAAGGGTAAGGGACTTGTCACACAAATATGGAACCGATTGGTGCAGTCGTTTCGCCGCCACAGATTTTCCTTTTTTGTCCTTGTGAGGCGACCGATATTCAGCGAGTGGGTGGGAGGAGGGGGTTGTGTTGGTGGTGGCAAGAAGCCAGAAGGGTAAGGTACATGTGGTAGAAATATGAAAGCCATAGTTGCAGTCGTTTCGCTGCTACGATTTTTTTTCGGCGAGTCCGTATATATACGGACCTGGCACTGGGCGTGACAAGACCCTAGTCCGTATATATACGGACCTGGCACTCAGCGGGTTACAGGGTTGTCTTGAACGCCGCCATTAGGACAAGACTGAAACTGCACGTACTGTATGTGTGGAGCACTCAGTCTTAAAAATGTTATGTATGTATGTATTGCATAGTTTCAACATCTCTCCTTTACGATATTTAAGTATGTCCCCGCTGTGATTTGTATAGCCTCCATAAGATAGAGAGAGAGAGAATATAAACACCATACGAGGAGGAGCACTTTATTGACAACGTTTCGTAGACAGCTTCTTCAGGTCAGTGACCTGAAGAAGCTGTCTGTGAAACGTTGTCAATAAAGTGCTCCTCTTCATACGGTGTTTATATTCATTCTGTCAACTTTTCAACTTCGTAAAACAGGGAGAGAGAGAGAGAGAGAGAGAGAGGGGGAGGGAGAGGGGGGGGGGAGAGAGAGAGGCAGGCAGGGAAAAATACATCCCACTCACTTGTTTCTTGTGGCACGAGGAAACTTATGTGGGGAGAGAGTTACAAGGAGTTACCAGGAATGAATAGTATATCAAAGACCTTGAGGTTCATTCCGGGGAGATGCTCGAAGTGGAAGGAGAGAGATTGTTTAGTGCACTTCACCAATTACAGAGTGCAAAATATTATCTACTCCTTGAACTGCTCAAATGAAGAACTGTTTACACTTTCTGAGGAAAGTTTGTTCCAGGTAGAACAGATCTTGTGGAAAAATTGCCACAAGTACTAGTGCAGAACCTTTTCATTTCTAACTTCCAGCAGTGGTTGCGTGTTGTATTCATATTAAGGGTAAACATTTTGCTATATCCCACATTGTCAAACCCATTAAGTATTTATATACTTAATGAGTTAACCTCTTATTCTGCAAGAGAGGGAGAGAGAGAGGGGCAGAAGCTGACTGATTTGCTAAAACTTTAATTGACCAATGAATATCCCGTTGAATACGATACATTTTGGTCAAACTATGATTTTTTATCTACATACTGTATATTTAGATTGATTTTCAGAGACCATCTGATAAGGATTCCTACAACAATTTTTTTTATTGTAGACTCTTGCTACTGTTTACACAGGACGTATTGTGGAATTCAGTCGATGCATTTCAGATACAAATATTAGATTGCTTACCGTCGAGATAGAATATACCTGTGTTGTTACCTCATACATACATACTGTACATACATACATATATACAATATACATACATACATAAATACATTACACGTCAATAGGACAGTATTTTTGTTCACCTAATGGCAGCATTCCAAGCAGCCCGGTCTTTGGCATCCCTTTTAGTCAGTCCTTTGGGTGCAAGCTCGGTTTATACCACCTCATCCCACGTCTTTCTTGGTCTACATCTCCTTGCTTCTTCTCCACATTCATAGACTAGCTTTTCTTAACCAAATTATTCTCCTCCATCCTTTCCACATGTCCATACCATCTAAGCCTACTCCTACGCATCTCCTCACTATTGCTTTCCCTGCCCAAGGTGCCCTCTGAGCTCCACACTGGGGGTTCTGTCTCTCATAGCAGACCAACATAGTTGCAGGGAAATCTACCCCACCATTCATCTAGATTGTACATGAATATAAACACCATATGAGGAGGAGTACTTTATTGACGTTACTCAGATAGCTTCATCAAGCTAATAAAACTATATGCAAAACGTTGTCAATAAAGTGCTCCTCCTCGTGTGGTGTATATATTCATTTTGTCAAGTTTCGTGTTTATCAATCTGTCCTAGTACCGGTATGTAGTCTTGTAGATCATATGTCAGTGACTGTTGTCTACAAATTATGTAATAATTGTCTTATTGAATGAATGACCTGAATGAATGAGAGATCAGAACAAAGTTGCATATATAAGAACCTAAAGGAGTTGTCACACGAGCGATTTTTCCGTCCATTTTTACGGGCCATTGTAGTCTTGAAACTTCTAAACTTAAGTTTCGTAATAATTATACTACCTAACATAATCTACCTTCGAGCTATTTTCCAATTCCAATGAGAAAGAGCCTCAAAATAGTACGATACAAAACTTGCTTGTTGAAAATTGCCAGAAACACTCATGTGATACTGACATAACAAATAATAGGAATGATCCAGATGTAAGCTGTACATTGTGAATTGATTATATTAAGGTATTTTTCGTACTTGCTTCTTACATTTTGTTCTCTCTCTCTCTTTTCTTCTTTCAACTTTCCTTTTCTATCGGATATGCCATCTCTACTAGAATTAAGTCCTGACCACCTCGTTTGGATCGTAAGGTTTGTATGGCCAGTGTATCTATATAAATATATGTAAATATCTCTCTCTCTCTCTCACCAGAGCATTGCAGTGATTGTATGTGTTTACGCTGTTTATTCTACTGGTCTTCCCCCTTTAATATTGTTCCTCTAACCGCCCTAACGTTCTCGCCTCTATTGTGCAGAGTATGTCAACTGTGTTATTAACTATAATAGCCAATATGGAGACGTTTAGTTGTTGTTCATCAGCATGGAAGTGGAGTGGTTGCATTGAGGCAGTTGGACAAAATTCAAAATAAAGCTATTAGATTAATCAATAACCCTGCAATCACACAGGACCTTCCTACATTATCCATACGAAGAAACGTTGCATCCCTTGCATTATTCTACAGATATTTTCACAGCAATTGTTCCGAGGAACTTGCTTCAATTGTGCCGCCTCTCCACATCTTTCCCCGTAGAACTAGGGCAGCTGAGAGCGCCCATGAATTTACACTTTCTCCTCCACAATGCAGAACTTCTGCTTATCAGAATTCATTTATCCCCAGAGCTACTACTCTTTGGAATTCACTTCCCTCGAATTGCTTTCCACAAACTTACAATCTACAAATGTTTAAATCCAGTTGTTACAAACATTTTATGAATGGAGGATGCCTTTAGGCACATGGACCTTTTTGTTTTATCTGTGTTTTTCCTTCCTCCGCTCATTGTCTCTTAAAAAAAAAAAAAAATTTTGAGGGTTTTACAGCCACTGAAGGTTGTTGTCTGTAACAAGTGTGTTTATTCAAGCTTGGAGCAGCATAATTCATAGGATAGGATATAGTCATAGGACATATGTAGTTTAATTATAACTTAATTCCCTGCAGGCTATGTATCATCACATTGTTTTGTAGAGGTACTTTGGAATCTGAATAGGCTACACATCTCTATGTACAGTTTATTTATGTAATTATCAACAATTTTGTCTGTATAACTATTTTTTTATTATTTACTTAGACAACATTGTGTACGAGAGGAAAGTTAAATTTATATTTTATGAATATATGATGTAATTCTGTAGTTATATACAGTATATATATATATATATATATATATATATATATATATATATATCACTTGTTTCACTTTTTGCCTAACTTGAATATGTAACTCCCATGCTTACCATCTGATAAACCTTTGTCTTTACCCATTTCCTTAAAATATACTTAAAATATCATCGTGGCCAAAATATTTACATAAACCTTTGCACAAATCTTCCATGCTCTCTCCAGGTCCTCTTAAGTGACCTTTTAACTCTCCACATTCGTCTCAAGTCGTCAAATGTTCCATCGCTTTATGTCCAACATTTCTGTGTCTGGAGGATTTATCTTGATTTTATACTTAACCCCTTCTGTACCCGGCGACGTCTTTTCAAATGTATTCTAGCTTTATTTCGAAGATTTTATGAAGTGTAAGAAGGATCTATGGTAGTAATAAGGGTTCAGCGAGATAGTTCGAAGCCTGGTAATTACTGGAGGTCCTTATTAAAATATAATTATAATTTATATTATTATATAAAAGGGGAGAGTGAGAGTGAGAACGGAGAAATGGATAGGCGACGAGCAGGGAGGCTTTAGGAAGGGAAGAGGATGTGTAGATCAGATTTTTACCCTGAATTGTGTTGTGGAGAAGTATCTGGAGAAGAAACAAAAGGTGTATGTTGCCTTTATGGACTTGGAGAAGGCCTATGACAGAGTGGATAGAGAAGTTTGTGGAAAGTACTTAGAATATACGGAGTAGAGGGCAAGTTGCTGAAAGCAGTGAAGAGCATGTATGAGGGTGCAAAGGCGGCAGTACGTGTGGAGAGTGAGCAGAGCGAGTTCTTTGACCTGAATGTTGGTTTGAAACAGGGGTGTGTGATGTCCCCATGGTTGTTTACTGTATATATGGATGGAGTTATGAAAGAAATACTATCAAGAGCAGTGGATGTTGGTGTATCGCTGGAAAGGGAGGGAATTGAGTGGAAGCTACCTATACTGCTGTTTGCGGATGATACAGTTCTGATGAGTGATAATGAATGGGAGTTTGGAACAGTGTGCGAAAAACGGAATTTGAAGGTAAATACGGGGAAGAGTAAGGTTATGGTCTTCGAAAGGGGTGAAGTCACAGAGTGTGAGGTGAAGCTGAACGGTCAGGCTATGGAGATCGTCAACTCTTTTAAGTATCTGGGCAGTGTGTTGAGTAAAGATGGGACTATGGATGAAGAGGTGCGGGAGAGGGAACAACAGGGGAAGAGGGTTGTAGGAACGCTAAAAGCAGTAACAAGAAATAGGGTGGTCAGTATGGAAGTGAAGAAGTCCTTGCATGACAGTGTGGTAATCCCGACACTGACTTACGGAAGCGAAGCATGGACGTTGGTTGAGAGACTCAGACCAAGAGTGAGAGCAGTGGAAATGAATTACTTAAGGAGTGCGTGCGGAGTTACATGGAGGGATAGACAGACTAATGAGGAAGTAAGAAGGAGGTGTGGTGTGGAGGTAGATGTGCTGGAAAGTGTGAAAAGGAACAACTTGAGATGGTTCGGCCATATGGAACGTATGGAAAGCGAGAGAATGACTAAGAGGGTGTACGAGAGCGAGGTGGAGGGACAGACGGGGAGAGGTAGACCGAATATGAGGTGGAAGGATGGAGTGAGGAACTACATGAACGAAGGCGGTGCTGGTTGGGGGGAGGGGCGTCGACTGACTGGGGACAGAGGTGCATGGGGGCGGTTCGTTCGTGGCCACCCCTTCGGGGATCACGGCGTCAGGCAATAGATAGATAGATAGATCAATGGAACTAATAAGGCACAACCATCCACTGCCAAAATACAATATTACCTGTGACATGGAGAGATAAACAGACACATGAGGAAGTACGAAAGCAGTGTGGTGTGGATTTGAATGTGCTGGAGAGTGTGAAAAGGAGCACCTTGTGGTGGTTTGGTCATGTGGAAGGTATGGTGAGCGAGAGAATGACTAAGAGAGTGTACGGGAGTGAGGTGGAAGGGCAGAGAGGGAGAAGCAGACCGAGAGTGAGGTGGGAGGATGGAGGTGAGAGGTATATGAGTGAGAGTGGTGTTGGATGGGAAGAGGGGTGACGGTTGACAGAAGACAGAGGTGCATGGAGGCGTTTCATTCATGGCCACCCCTTTGGAAAACAAGGGTTTTGGCAATATTTTTTTTTTTTTCTGTGATTGAGGGAGGCAAAAGGCATAACTGCCTATAGCGAGTGCCTCCCCCATAGTTGAAAGAGTGACAGGGCCAAAATCAAGGGACGTTCGAGCCAAAATGCCTGGACACACGGAGTTTGAAGCAATTTAAGTCATAGGAAGAGGGAAAGACTGATTCTGGGAGAGAGTTCCAGAGCTCAGCTGTTGAGTAGAAGAAAGTTTGAGAGTAACGTTTCACTCTTGGGTTGGAGAGTTGCACAAAGTAGGGGTGGGATTGAGTTGCAAGACGGGTACCACGTGCCCTACGTAAAGGAGGTGGTATGCACTGGGATAGCTCTGAGGAACACTGATTATTATAGTAGCGATAGAATAGCGAGAGAGATGCAACATTGCGGCGGAGAGAGAGAGATTGCAGAGAGTTCGTGAGTGGACGGGAGTTAATGATACGAAAGGCCTTCCTTTCAACTTTGTCTAGGAGAGCGGTGTGAGAGGAACCTCCCCACACATGTGAACAATACTCAATACAAGGGCGCACTATGCCCCTGTACAGAGCAAGAAGCTGTGCAGGGGAAAAGAACCCCCTAAGGCGGTTGAGCACACCCAGCTTCTGGGAGGCTGCCTTAGCAAGACTGGTAATATGGTCCTTCCAAATGAGAGCAGAAGAAAAAGAGACACCAAGAATATTGAGAGAAGATGAAGGGTTGATTTTTGTATTGTTGAAGAATAAGGGATAGTCCGCTGGGAGATCCTGACGGGTAGATAGATGGAGAAATTGGGTTTTGGAAGCATTAAAGTTAACAAGGTTTTCTCTGCCCCAATTGGAAATAGTATTTAGATCAGAATTTAAGAGTTCTATGGCTTCATTACGTTTGTTGTTGAGGGATTGCTGGCTGGGGCGTTCTGAAAAACTAATGGAGTAGTGTAAGGTTGAGTCGTCTGCGTATGAATGGATGGGAATTAAGGTACAGTTAAGGAGATCATTTATAAAAATTAGAAAGAGAATAGGAGATAGGACAGAGCCCTGAGGAACACCGGAGTTTATAGGGTGAGGAAGTGAACAATGGCCGTCCACAACCGCGGCTATGGAACGGCCGGAAAGGAAATTAGAGACAAAGGCACAGATGGAGGGATAGAAACCGAAGGAGGGTAGTTTAGAAATTAAAGATTTATGCCAGACTCTATCGAAGGCTTTCGATATGTCTAGTGCAATAGAAAAAGTCTCACCGAAGTCCCGAAAGGAGGATGACCAAGAGTTAGTAAGATATGAAAGAAGATCACCAGTAGAGCGACCCTTAAGGAAGCCATACTGGCGATCTGAGAGCAGATTATGAGAAGAGAAATGCTTAAGAAATTTGGAAGCAAGAATAGTTTCAAAAACTTTAGAAAGACCAGAGATAAGAGCAATTGGACAATAGTTGGAGGGTTGAGAGCGGTCACCCTTCTTTGGGACAGGGTTGAATGTGAGCAAACTTCCAGCATGAAGGGAAGACGTTAGAGGATAGACTGAGACGAAAGAGTTTGCCTAGGCAGGGAGTCAGCACGGAAGCACAGTTTTTGAGAACAACAGGAGGAACACCGTCCGGACCGTACGCCTTATTAGTGTTAAGCCCAGAGAGGGTAGAAAGTACATCTTTAGAAGAGATTAGGATATTAGGCATAAGTAAGAGAGAGGAGTACAAAGGAGTACAAAGGAAATCAAGCAACAACATATCTAGTGACGGTTGCTTGTCCTCCAAAACACTGAGGATCAAGTGTCCAAACAGTGGTTTAGAGTGGGTAAGGGAACATTGGAAAGCGAATTACTGCCCTGGAACTAATGTCCGTGGCAGGATTAGGAAGTTAGTAGGGGACAGATGGGTTAGTAACTGAGGGGGGGATAAAATAAAGTTATTCATTTATAAACGCAGTCAGTCGCGGGTTTGATGCAAGATATTTGTCTAGGCGGAGTTTAAATGAATCGACGGTGATGCAGTCTATAACGTTTCGGGGAAGCCCATTCCACAAGTTGACAACTCGATTGAAGAAGAAATTCTTAGATTCGTGTGAGTTAAAGATTTACCAATAATTTTGCAACCGTTTCCCCGCGTGTAATTAGCTTGGTCGATAGTGAAGTACTTACTACAGTTTATATTGTCGATGCCTTTGATGATTTTGAACACTTGAATTAAGTCACCTCTTAATCTGCGCTGGGTTAAAGGAAATAAATTTAATTCTCTAAGACGCTCTTCGTATGGTTTGTTTTTTAGGCTAGGTATCATTTTGGTAACTCTACGTTGAACTCGTTCTAGCTTGTTTATATCTTTTTGGTAATAAGGGCACCAGGATTGAACGCAGTATTCCAGAAGAGGGCGGACTAAGGAATTGTAAAGGGTTAGGATAACTTCTTTGGATTTATGCTCAAATGACCTGCCTATAAAGCCAATTATTTGGTTTGCCTTCTTAACAACTTCTGAACATTGTTGACTCGGTTTTAGGTTACTCGATATTGTTACTCCCAGATCGGTTTCTCTGTTTACATTCTTAAGCTGAGTGCCATTCATCGAATAGTTTGCTTTCTCATTTAGGTATCCGATATGTAGTACTTTACATTTATCCGCATTGAAACTCATTTGCCAAATTTGGGCCCAACATGACAATTTATCTAGATTGTGTTGCATATCGTCAACTTGTTCTTTTGAGAGTACGCTATTTGCAATTTTTGTATCGTCAGCAAATTTTGAGATTGTACAGGTGAGACCCTCATCTATGTCGTTGATGTAAATTAGAAAGAGAATTGGTCCTAGTACCGATCCCTGGGGTACCCCGCTACTTACATTGGTCCATTTAGATGCCTTACCGTTTATGACTACTCTTTGCTTTCTGTCGCTGAGCCAATTTTCTATCCATTTCAACACACCGTCTTGTATTCCATGCGCTTTTAGTTTTAGCAGTAAACGTTTGTGGGGAACTTTGTCAAAGGCCTTTTGAAAATCAAGGTATATAATATCTACAGCTTTACTCTCATCGTAGAGGTTGAGGATATCGTGGAAGAAGTCTAAGAGGTTTGTTAAACAGGAACGTTTTTTACGAAAGCCGTGTTGAGTATCTTTAAGTATGTTATTTTCCTCTAAGTGATTTACGAGTCTGTCTTGTATGACCGTTTCTAGCATTTTACATACAACTGAGGTTAAGCTAATTGGACGATAGTTACTGGGTAGAGATTTGCTGCCTTTTTTGAATATCGGTGTTATGTTGGCTAGCTTCCACTGATCGGGCATAGTTCCAGACTGCAAGGATTTATTGAATAGTAATGTCAGTGGTTTGGAGAGCTCATCCTTAGCTTCCTTTAGAACTCTAGGCGAGATTGTATCAGGTCCAGGCGTTTTATTTACCTTGAGTTTATCTAAACAATTCAATACTTCTCTCTCTGTAACGGTGATATTGCTTAGAACATCTGAATTATCAATCTGAATCGGCGATGGTGTAGGGATATCACTGAGGTCTTCTGTTGTAAAAACTGATGCAAAGAATATTGAGGGCATTACTCATTTGTACTTCGTCTTTGGTGTATTCTCCATTTTCATCGACTAACGGTCCAACAGCTGAAGTAACTACTTTTTTCTTTCTGATATAACTATAGAATTCTTTCGGGTTTGTTTTACTTTGATTCGCAATATGTAACTCTAAGGTCTTTTTACTTTGCTTAATTAACTTTTTGGCTTTGCGTCGTAGCTCTACAAATTTCAGCCGTTCTTCGTCATTTTGTGAGGATTTTAATCTATCATTAGCAAATTTTTTAGCAAGCAGGCAGTTTGAAATATCTTTATTCCACCATTTGGGCTTATTATTATGGCCTGGACGCCGTATTTTCGATGGCATGCAGTCTTGCACTGCTTTTAGGTAAGTGGCTTCGAATAACTTCCAAGATGTATTTATGTCGTTATTGTGAATTAAAAAGCTCCAGTCAGTTTCTTTAAACATAGCTCTAAGTTTATGGAAGTTTGCTTTCTTGAAATTAGGGACTTTTTCGATGCTACTATTTGGTTCGTTACTAGTAAACTTTAAAGTGAAAGTTATCGTACGATGGTCGCTGTTACTGAATTCATCACCAACATTCAAATTCTCTATTAATTCTTCTTTTGTTGCAAGTACAATGTCAAGAACGTTATTACCACGGGTTGGCGTTCGAACAAATTGATAAAGCGAACTCTCTTGCAAGTTCGTATACAAGTCATGTCCGGAGTGTGAAGTAAGAGTATCGCCCCACTTGGTCACAGGTAAATTAAAGTCGCCAAAAATTACGGTATCTTGTGAGTTACTTACATCTGCAATTTGTTCGTAAATTTCTCGGTCAGTTTGCACTGATTGAGCTGGAGGTCTGTATATTAATGCAAGTATTATTTTTGTACCTTTATTATTCTTTATTATCACAAAAGATGCGTCGACGCTCAAGGCGGAGGGCGGAGAGGGAGGAATAGCACCGGAATCATCCAAGGTGGAGTTTCTAGCAAAAGTTTGAGTGAAGAGTTTAGCTTTGTCAGAGGAAGAAGTGATGGTTGTGCCATCAGAGTGGGAAAGGGGAGGGAAAGACGAGGAAGAGAAATTGTTGGAGAGGTTTTTGGCTAGATGCCAGAAAGCTTGGGAAGAGCTAGAGTTGGATAGTTCAGTGCATTTATTATTGATGAAAGAGTGTTTGGCAAGTCGAAGAACAGATTTGGCTTGATTCCGGGCAGAAATATATGAAGAATGAGAGTCTTGAGTTTTAAGGCGTCGGTACCGTTTGAATGCTTCCTCCTTATTGCGGACAGCAGTAGAACAGGCGTGAGTAAACCAATATTTTTTAGCATTAGTCTGAGAGAAAGAGAATGGAATGTATGCTTCCATGCCCGATAGGATTACCTCGGTAATGCGTTCAGCACTCTCCGAGGGTCCTCGGCCATGGAAGCAGAAATCATTCCATGGGAAATCAAAGAAGTACTGCCGAAGAGCCTCCCAGTCAGCAGCGCCAAAGTGCCACAAGCGCTGCCGGCTAGGAGGATCGGGTGGCTGTACTGGAGAGATAGGACAGGTGACAGAGATAAGTTTATGGTCGGAGGAGCCCAGAGGAGAGAAAAGATCGACAGTATAAGAAGAAGGGTTAGAAGTTAGAAACAAGTCAAGAATGTTGGGCCGATCTCCGATGCGATCCGGGATACGGGAGGGTTGCTGAACTAACTGCTCTAGGTCATTTAGGATAGAAAAGACGTAGGCTTGTTCACCAGGTGGATCAGTAGTGTGAGAGGAGAGCCAATGACGGTGGTGAACGTTGAAATCTCCTAAGATGGAGATTTCTGAGAAAGGAGAAATGGATAGAATGTGTTCCACTGTAGAGTTTAGATAATCAAAGAATTTCGGAAAGTTGGTAGAGTTAGGGGAAAGATAGACAGCACAGAAATATTTAGTAAGAGAATGACAGGAAAGTTTGAGCCATAAAGTTGAGAATTCAGAGGAGTCTAAATCGGGAACACGAGAGCAAGTGAGTTTGTTGTGCACATATGCACAACATCCGCCTTTGGCTTTGAAACTAGGATAGAGAAAGTAGGAGGATACAGAGAAGGGGTTGCTGGAAGTTGCTACAGACACCTGAGTTTCGGTGAGGAAGAGAAGATCAGGTTTGTAGGAGGAGAGATGGTGCTCAACAGAGTGAAAGTTAGAGGAAAGTCCGCGAATGTTGCAGAAATTAATAGAAAGAGTAACAGGCCGAGGTCCAGGTAATTGTGTGGGGTCGTCAGGGGATGGTCGGTCGGGTGAGGGGGCATTTATGGTCCCCCCCCCCCTGGGGACTCCGAGGCTGGGCTACAATTCATCATTTTTTGTTTTTTAATTTTGGTGTGGAGGAATGAAGTGTGGTGTGCATGTTTAGTGTAGTGAAGTGGATAGGAGGAGGAGGTGTTTGTGAGAGCTAGCTGGATTGCTCTCAGTGTAAATGAGGCACAAAGAAAATCAGTAAGAGAGGCCAAGCAAATGAAACAGGAGTTCCAGCGACTCTTTATCACATGCCTATAACCTCACCTGGGTCTAGCCCTGATCGATTGGTGCCTACAATCTCCCCACATTAAATATATATATATAGATAGATATACCTGTGACACCACTTCCACCGTCTTAAGGAACGGGACCCCCTTCTCCCTAATGTTTAGCCCCAGTAGTTTTGAGATTATAAGACGTTCGGGCCATAATATGTGTTTAATATGTGTATATGTACAGTACTACTAGTATACAGTATATGTTTTTATTTTTTCCTAAGTTGCCGTAGTCTCTCTCCAGTGCCTCCGGGTGGTTTGTGTGGATTGATCTTGATGATGTTTCTGCACCCTGGTTGGAGACTTCGGCATCTCATATAATAATAATAATAATTAGTTTGGCGATTTTAACACCTTTTGCCCCATTTCGTTTTCAATTTTAAGACCTTTCGTGCCATTTAGGTGTCGATTATTTCCTGGCGAGCGATAGCGAGCCTGACATTTTAAGAGGAAAATTTTTCAAATATCTCTTAAAGAGGGGTCTAGGGGGTGTTTTTCTACGTTTGATGGAGGTCTAGGGAGGAAACTTTATATATGAATACATTAATTAATAGACCAAACAAACGGCCAGTCTCCCCTTAAGAAGAATCTGTGTGGATTAATAGCGTAAACACTATTTCAATTAACCCTCTGACTTTCACATACCCTTCCTAATCCGAATAAAATTGTCTACTAATAGCCAGAAAACAGAACATAAATACGACATCGACATCGTGTCTTAAAAGGGCTTATAAGTTGAAACGCAACATCCACTGAGGCCTAATTTATCGTTCACCCTATTGTTCATTCACTACTTGAGTATGCTATTTATTTGTATATATTTATATATTGTTTGTTTTGCATTTAAAGTATATGAAGTAACGATTTAAACAAGATAAATGGTGTCTTATCAGAATAATTATCATTCATATTCATTATTCCTAATTTCATCTTCCTTTCAGTCTTCCTCCTTTGTCCAATATCGGAGTTTGGGAAAGTCGTTCTCTTCTATTTTCCTTCCTGTGCAAATCATTACTCTGCATTTATGAGAGAGAGAGAGAGAGAGAGAGAGAGAGAGAGAGAGAGAGAGAGAGAGAGAGAGAGAGAGAGAGAGAGAGAGAGAGAGAGAGAGAGAGAACCATCCAGGTAAACGGTTTAGTCCCAATTAGCTGGGTGAGAGCCACACTTAAACTTAATGAAGTGATGAGTTTATATTGAGGTTGGTAGTGTTACCATAAGGTCTATCATAGTGCAGTAACTTAACCCCTCCAGGATTATCACGCATTATGTCAGTTTGTTTTGGCTATCATTAGACAATGTTATGCAGCTTAGGAAGAACCTCTAAGCTGAATGAAATCGTCTAATGATATGTTGAAATAACTTTGAAAAGTTGACAGAATGAATATAAACACCATATGAGGCGGAGCACTTTATTGACAATGTTTCACAGACAGCTTCTTCAGGTCACTTCAGATGCTGTCTGCGAAACTTTGTCAATAAATTGCTCGGATTGCTCCTCCTCATATGGTGTTTATATTAGACTAATGATGGCCTTAATACACTGTCAAAATGCACCATAATCCTGAAGGTGTTAAGTCATCCTGGAGCTTGGTGAATGAGTCAGACCAAACCATAATGGACTATAGTAAGGTCAGCCATCCGGGATTATTCAGAAGCCAACTCTAATAAGGACAATTCATCAACTATTTGTCCTCTTGTCTTACTGTTCTATACTATTTATTGTTATGTCGGGTTGTAATACAACTTAGCTTCGTTATGGTCTTTACTTACATCCAACTATGTACTTTTAGACTCAATATATGCTCAACAGGAACACATCGAACACGTTCTTATTCACAATTATGTACTCAATCAGGTTACGGTAATAAACACAATAAACACACATGGATAATTATATACTCTTATTTATTAAATGACATAGAAGGAGATCAATAACGCTTAGCTACTATTTGGGAATAGCAAGAGAATCTGGTGTACTTAGTTATAACACACTAGGTATATTAAACACGTATATATCTGGACCTGAAACGTGAACTAAAACTCAACTTAACTATTACAGTATAAGAAATAGTAAGTAAATCATTAAATACATTTAGAACACACAAAGGTCTCTGAATAACATAACAATGAACATAAAATAATGGATAGTATTTCTGTGGAAATATGCAATTATATATAGACATACATATACATCGAATATACCCTTGATAATAATATCTATGAGAGTTGAGTATCTATCGTGAAGTATTCTAATAAGCTCAAGAAGTGATAATATGAACTCTGGAATTGTTTACTAAACAATAAGGGTTAACCGCACAATGATTTCTATAGTTATCGTTCAAGTACGCGGGACGAGATGCGTCCAAGAAATATATAAGGAGGCCACGCGTATGTAAATCTGGCAAGGTAAGTCCACAGGTCATCCGCTGGACTGAGGTGTGGAAAATAGTTTATGCGGTTAATGCATATTTGTCTTGAATATGGGAGGAATGCTTTACTTTAAGAAGTAGAAGGGAGCTGAATTGTATTTACAATTAATTACGTATCTAGTTTATTGCGAGAAAATTATATTATGAACACATAATTACTTAACTGGTATATGCAATAATAATCTCACGGGCCGAGGAAATCAGATTTAATGATATAGATCTACTGACTCGGAATTAAATGTTGAATACAACCTAGCCTGAATCCATTGATATTTTGACTACAGGAGGTTGAGGAACGCGAAATAAAATAGCGTGTTAATAGTTATAATAATATTAATAGTAGAAAATGGCGTACACGACGAAGTTGCACTTGGATATAAATACCTGATAAGGTATGAAGGAGTTCTGAACAAGTTGACTGATTCCTATAAGGAATACAGAACGAATTGGCGTGATATTCGATATGGTGAAATAATTAGATAATAGATCTATACAAAGCTAGAATTCATAGACGAGATGTATCGAAATTATCTATTTCATAACAGAATAAGCAAATAAGTTATTCGTAAATAAACAAGTTAACGCACAGGATCACAAAGCGTAAATTGGATATTTGAAGTAATTAGACTCAAATTAAGATTCTAATTAGTAATAATTCTTATAGATGAACTAGAGTCTGAGTTTAAGTAAATATGAAATTGAGCGTAGGTTCTAGGTAAAAGTTGTATTTGAATAGGGAATAGATACACGTTATATACTTCAACTTCGACTTGATACGTACACAATAGAATGGACATATACAAGGAAAATCTGTGAGTATTCGGCTAGATATCAGTTAACACGAGTATGTAACGTATGCGTACTTATGATTTATAAGATGTTAGACACAAGTTAAACTTAGATCTTGGGCACAGATCTACTCAAATCTTAATATGGTTTCTGAAGGATTAATACACAACGCAATAAATATCGATCTTAGGCACAGAGCTAGGTAAGAATTAGCACTGGAATACTCGCATATTTTACCTTACCTTCACATCAATAATCACAACGTAAGACACTCAGAGACACTTAGGGTAGGTTTTGGAAGGGTAGTAGTTCGAGTACAAGTCTGGCTGACGTGGATCGTAGATTCGGCTGGCTGGACGTCAACGGGAACTGCCTCTCACGAACAGGAATCCAAGGTCCTGGCATCAGAGGGAAACAGCAGGTCCGGCTGTAGTCTCGAGGGGGGAGGGGGAGGCAGTTTCTACTTTAGTTATATACCATGTGCTTTTCAGCCTTGATGATATTACTGTGGTAGAAGTGCTTTTCTTTCTCTAAATTTCAGTGAGACTATGTTCGAGTTATTTTGTAGGTTTAACTTATAGTAACTCAATTTTAGCAGGACATAGTGAATAACCGGTTGGTTGTGATGTAATTTTCGAAGGTAAAACTTAGTTTAAAAATACATGGAGGGTATAGGTTTGTACATAGTTATTTTAAGTATTTTATTTAATACCCTCGTTGTGGTTACGAGGTCTAGGTCAGAAATAATTGTAACTTTAGTGATTCTACAATAATCAGGGGTTATTCTTGTTTAAATTAATATCTCTGAGTTTCTATGTTCTCCGGATTATTTATAGTTATCCGGAACGGTACTACAAGGGAGGTCCTAGTATCCCCACTTGTTTCGATAACATTCCGGTCTCTTGAGATCTAATTTGCATAAACATTTGTTCGTTTTACTGCAAGTCTGGCTGCTGGTCGAATGAAGGCTGGTGATAGGTCGAGGTGGGTTGAAAGCTTGCTGGTGCTTGCTTACGTCCAGTTCCCCCATCTTTATTATGGGAGACTGACCTAACTTCCTGGTTCTTAGAGAATGGGAATGACCTGAGGTCAGGGGGCACTCCTCTGTTCCATTTTCCTTTAGAGCATGGGAAACTTGTATATTTTCCCATTTATCTTGTTGACTTCTTCTCCTTTCTTTTCTATTCTCTTATATGGTAGCAATCCTACATGCCTTTCTCAACCCTGTTACTTCATTTATAGTCTTATTTTTTCCAGCTGATGGTAAATTGAATCCTTTAGATTTTTTTTGTTTTATGCTTAATAGACAAAGTATGATACTGCTATGTGTCTGCGTCACTTTATTGCCAAGTGTTCACAACTAGTAACATATCTCGCCTCAAAATCTTGTTAACAGCCGAGTAATAAGGATGGCGAGATAGCAATTGACCATCAGCTGGACACAGAGTATAGCTATATAGTGTGTACAAGATGATTGATTTTGATGTATTAAGTTTAAGCATTAATAATAGACAACAGTTAAATAGTACAAGTGGTTTGTGGTGGTATGTCAAACTGTATTTTGTATTCCTCATATTATGACCTCTTCTCCAGCTTGGAAAACATTGTCAACGTAATCGAAACATGTAGATTAAATACTATAAATGCTATAACCATCTCTGATGATCCGTTCCGCTTATATTACCAGTTAAGGGGGGATGGGCGTATTTATTTGATAATTTATGTATATTTTATTTATTTGTTTTAGTTTTCTCCCTAGACCTCCATCAACCTTTTCAAAACACCTGCCCAAGACCCTCCTTCAATATAAATTTATACATTTTTCGATAGAAAAATGTCCCGGCCGAAGGCCGGTTCCTCTTACATCACAGGCTCGCTATTGCTTGCTAAGAAAAAATCGACACCTACATGACACGAAAGGTTTTTATATTGACAAAGAAATGGGGCGAAATGTCTTAAAATCACCAAACTAATGGGCAGAACGTCTTACAATCTGAAAACTAATAGGGCTAACCATGAGGAAGAAGGGAGACCAGAAAAACGACCCATCTCCCTTTAAGTATATTACCAGATCTTACCTAAATCAGTGATTATATAGAGTTATACAGCATATGAGGAGGAGCACTTTATTGACAACGTTTAACATATAGGCCAAATGAAGCTATGCCTGCTGTATGATGAAGCTACATGCGAAACGTTGTCAATAAAGTGTTCCTTATCATATGGTGTTTACATTCATTATGTATACTTTTATTTTGTTTGTATGTTTCTACCTATGACATTGCCTGATAAATTGAACCTACTGTAGGTAATGTATAATTGCCCACATAAGATCTGTTCCTCGCCGTGGTCTTATACATTGAATATAAATTGAATGCACATGACAAGTGTAGTTTCTTATGCAATGGTTAACTCATCTGATTAGCCAACTGATCATTAACAGAAACCACACTAGAAAGTACTAATTTACTTGCACACACAAGATCACAACGAGGAACATAACTTACGTGGGCAACTGTACCATATTGTTCTCAGAGACCGCAGCGTTTTACAATATTCCCAACCACCAGGAAAGGTTTATGTGAGAACAATCACCTGCAAGGGAAGGGATAGGAACATTAGATGATTAAACGTTCCACTTGTAATATATAACGCTGAGTATGATTGTCTGCCGTGGCATTAGTGTGTGTGTGTGTGTGTGTGTGTGTATGTGTGTGTGTGTGTGTGATAAAGGTTTATGTGAGAACAATCACCTGCAAGGGAAGGGATAGGAACATTAGATGATTAAACGTTCCACTTGTAATATATAACGCTGAGTATGATTGTCTGCCGTGGCATTAGTGTGTGTGTGTGTGTGTGTGTGATAAAGGTTTATGTGAGAACAATCACCTGCAAGGGAAGGGATAGGAACATTAGATGATTAAACGTTCCACTTGTAATATATAACGCTGAGTATGATTGTCTGCCGTGGCATTAGTGTGTGTGTGTGTGTGTGTGTGTATGTGTGTGTGTGTGTGTGATAAAGGTTTATGTGAGAACAATCACCTGCAAGGGAAGGGATAGGAACATTAGATGATTAAACGTTCCACTTGTAATATATAACGCTGAGTATGATTGTCTGCCGTGGCATTAGTGTGTGTGTGTGTGTGTGTGTGATAAAGGTTTATGTGAGAACAATCACCTGCAAGGGAAGGGATAGGAACATTAGATGATTAAACGTTCCACTTGTAATATATAACGCTGAGTATGATTGTCTGCCGTGGCATTAGTGTGTTTTTTTTTTTTTTTTTTTTTTCTATGTGATTGAGGGAGGCAAAAGGCATAACTGCCTATAGCGAGTGCCTCCCCCATAGTTGAAAGAGTGACAGGGCCAAAATCAAGGGACGTTCGAGCCAAAATGCCTGGACACACGGAGTTTGAAGCAATTTAAGTCATAGGAAGAGGGAAAGACTGATTCTGGGAGAGAGTTCCAGAGCTCAGATGTAGAGTAGAAGAAAGTTTGAGAGTAACGTTTCACTCTTGGGTTGGAGAGTTGCACAGAGTAGGGGTGGGATTGAGTTGCAAGACGGGTACCACGTGCCCTACGTAAAGGAGGTGGTATGCACTGGGATAGCTCTGAGGAACACTGATTATTATAGTAGCGATAGAATAGCGAGAGAGATGCAACATTGCGGCGGAGAGAGAGAGATTGCAGAGAGTTGGTGAGTGGACGGGAGTTAATGATACGAAAGGCCTTCCTTTCAACTTTGTCTAGGAGAGCGGTGTGAGAGGAACCTCCCCACACATGTGAACAATACTCAATACAAGGGCGCACTATGCCCCTGTACAGAGCAAGAAGCTGTGCAGGGGAAAAGAACCCCCTAAGGCGGTTGAGCACACCCAGCTTCTGGGAGGCTGCCTTAGCAAGACTGGTAATATGGTCCTTCCAAATGAGAGCAGAAGAAAAAGAGACACCAAGAATATTGAGAGAAGATGAAGGGTTGATTTTTGTATTGTTGAAGAATAAGGGATAGTCCGCTGGGAGATCCTGACGGGTAGATAGATGGAGAAATTGGGTTTTGGAAGCATTAAAATTAACAAGGTTTTCTCTGCCCCAATTGGAAATAGTATTTAGATCAGAATTTAAGAGTTCTATGGCTTCATTACGTTTGTCGTTGAGGGATTGCTGGCTGGGACGTTCTGAAAAACTAATGGAGTAGTGTAAGGTTGAGTCGTCTGCGTATGAATGTATGGGAATTAAGGTACAGTTAAGGAGATCATTTATAAAAATTAGAAAGAGAATAGGAGATAGGACAGAGCCCTGAGGAACACCGGAGTTTATACGGTGAGGAAGTGAACAATGGCCGTCCACAACCGCAGCTATGGAACGGCCGGAAAGGAAATTAGAGACAAAGGCACAGATGGAGGGATAGAAACCGAAGGAGGGTAGTTTAGAAATTAAAGATTTATGCCAGACTCTATCGAAGGCTTTCGATATGTCTAGTGCAATAGAAAAACATACACACATACACACACTGTGTGTGTGTATGTGTGATAAAGGTTTATGTGAGAACAATCACCTGCAAGGGAAGGGATAGGAACATTAGATGATTAAACGTTCCACTTGTAATATATAACGCTGAGTATGATTGTCTGCCGTGGCATTAGTGTGTGTGTGTGTGTGTGTGTGATAAAGTTTTATGTGAGAACAATCACCTGCAAGGGAAGGGATAGGAACATTAGATGATTAAACGTTCCACTTGTAATATATAACGCTGAGTATGATTGTCTGCCGTGGCATTAGTGTGTGTGTGTGTGTGAGTGTGTGTGTGATAAAGGTTTATGTGAGAACAATCACCTGCAAGGGAAGGGATAGGAACATTAGATGATTAAACGTTCCACTTGTAATATATAACGCTGAGTATGATTGTCTGTCGTGGCATTAGTGTGTGTGTATGTGTGATAAAGGTTTATGTGAGAACAATCACCTGCAAGGGAAGGGATAGGAACATTAGATGATTAAACGTTCCACTTGTAATATATAACGCTGAGTATGATTGTCTGTCGTGGCATTAGTGTGTGTGTATGTGTGATAAAGGTTTATGTGAGAACAATCACCTGCAAGGGAAGGGATAGGAACATTAGATGATTAAACGTTCCACTTGTAATATATAACGCTGAGTATGATTGTCTGTCGTGGCATTAGTGTGTGTGTGTGTGTGTGTGTGATAAAGGTTTATGTGAGAACAATCACCTGCAAGGGAAGGGATAGGAACATTATATGACCAACAATGTTATTCTTGTAAGTAAAACATATTATGTTTCCTTTCATACATAAAATCAGGGATTGGATACAAATATAATGTGGCAGCTGTACAGTGAGTCATAGGTGTTTGTACCCTCTCAGTGATTTTATGTGAGGAAGCAAATATGATATGATTGACCTAAATATTTTTGTGCCATGACCCAGGAAAAAGTCGACACCTAAATGGCAAGAAAGTTCTTAAAATGGACAGAAATAGGGCTAATGGTCTTAAAATTGCCAAACTAGTGGGGCGAACGTCTTTAAATATCAAAACTAATGGGGCATAAAATGAGGGAGAAGGGGAGCCCAGAACAAAATATCACAACCTGCAGTGAAAATCTAACCCCTCAATCCAGAGGCACGTAGATGCTGTTGATACTATCGTGCCTGGACATGGGTCGGGGGAGGGTGTTGTAGTGTGGGTTCCATTCCTGGTAAGTGGGTTCCTGGGTCTCGTAACACTGGTTGCCGTAGGCGATGGGCGGTAGGGGGTGGGTGGGAGGTGTGGGGGCGGGGAAGGGGGATGGGGCGTTGTGGCTGCTGCTGCTGCTGCTGCTTCTTTCTGCGGACGCCTCTGAGGGGAGAGAGAGATTGATGATTATCAGCGAGGAGTAGTGTGTGAGTGAGAGAGAGAGAGAGAGAGAGCGAGAGCGAGCATGGAGTCAGAAATAGTATGAGCAGAGTGAATTAAGACGAGAGGAAAATAGGATGAGAAGAGACATACGTAGGATAACGGGCAATTAAGAAGAGTGGCACTGGAAGAGAGGAGATAAAAAGGAGACAACCGAGATCAAACGAGAAAAATAGAGAGAATAAACGAGAAAATAGAAGAATGACAATGGCAGAGAGGAGAAAAAGGAGAGTAGAGACAAAAGGAGACAAAAGGAGTTAATACAAGAGAAACAGTAGAATGCCACATGAAGAGGGAAGACACAGGAAGAGTGGAGATAAAGCAAGCATTACGTCACACACACACACACACACACACACACACACACACACACACACACACACACAAGTAATTATAGATCATTCCCCCCCATAAAATGTTATATATATATATATATATATATATTTTTTTTTTTTTTGTATTTATAATAATTATAATTATAATGATTATCAAGACTGACTGGAATCGAACCCTCCCCTCATTCCTCATCTGTCTTCAGTGCCCTCTTGCGGTAGTACACCAAACCACCGACTAAGGCCACCACCACCACCACCACCACCAGTACCGTCGCCGAGCCAGCAATGATGAGGGTCGTAGTAGTAGTAGTAGTAGTGGTAGTAGTAGTAGGGTCTTGGTTATCCTTACGCTGTTTAGCATCCTTAATAGTGGTAGAGTCCTTGGGTGGCTTAGCGGGTGTGTTCTTGGGTGATAGGGTTGTCGGTTTAGTGTTTGGTTGGTTCGTGGGTTTTGTAGTTGGCCCTATCGGTTTGTTAGTAGATGAGTGGCTGTAGGGTATGGCGATGGCTGGGGAGGAAGAGAAGGGAGTTGGTGGTTTATATACTGTACTGTTACAGAGTTTAGGAGATCAACCCACAGATAGGCAAATCCACACTAATACTCACTCACACACATACTCTCTCTCTCTCTCTCACACACACACACACACACACACACACACACACACACACACACACACACACACACACACACACACACACACACAGGAAGCTTCAACTAACAAAGATAAAGCATCATATTTTTATAACTCTTATCTGTGTAAGTACAGTTGGCCCCATAAAATTGTAACCACTCGTAAATATTATATATTGAAGGAAAGTATATATATTACTGAATTATGAGTGTAGTGTTAAATTTAGCAGTTAATGGTTCATTTTTTGGTCGATTTTTTGTTCATGTATGTATTTTTTAAATATTTCCTTCCTAGACCTCCATCAAACGTAAAATAACCCTATAGAATCCCCCTTCAAGATATATTTGTAAATTTTTCGGTAGACAAGTGTCCAGGCCAAAGGCCGGTTCCTCCTACATTACAGGCTCGCTATCGCTCGCCAGGAAAAAATCGACACCTAAATGATACAAAAAGTCGTAATATTGACATAAAAATGGGGCGAAAGGTCTTACAATCTGAAAATGAGGGAGAGGAGGTCCCATCTCCCCTTAATATCTAGGATCAGTTAACCCCTTTCTGGATAGGATGACACGTTTCTTCATTACTCATAAATGTTGCTGTTTTAGACGATGTTATGCAGATTGGGAACGATCTCTAAGATTCAAAGGCTGAAAACTATCTCGACTAATCCTCTGACTTCCAAAATTCCTTCTTAAATGGACAAAAATCCTCAAATAACTTCTCAAGTGGAAAACAATCGTCAAATAACTTCTCAAGTGGAAAACATCGTCAAATGATAGCCAATGAACTATATTTGGTATTAATTTAACCACAACACCAAACACCTCCAACAAAATTAATGAAAGCATATAAGTGATCCACCGGGATTCGAACCTGGGTTATCACACACAGATTTGTAAACACTTTAACCATTACACCACCAAGACAGAAGAAACGCGCTTTCTCGTATCCTGTAAGGGGTAACCCATTTAGTACTGGTGACGTCCTTTTCATTATACTCCGGCAATCGATTTTATTCAGCTTAGGACGGACGTGTAGCAATTAAGAGGCTGCAGACTATCAAACTAAAACATAATTTGATCACACGTAGTTGTGATTGAATCTACATATATATATATATATATATATATATATATATTCTGACATACGGAGCCCTGTATGTTAATTTAAGAGTTAGAATTAGAGTTGAAGGAGCCGAACTACCCAAACGGTGAAGCGAGTGGGGAAACTACCTCGCCCGCATACCTGCAAACAAGCCTTCACACCTGCGTGCGTCATAGGGGACCCTACAAACTACCTCGATGCCACGATGCTATGACGTATGATCGACGCCGGGAGCTGTGATTGGACCAGGCACCTGCTATGCAACTCGAGGAGCTATGATAGGGGCGCGCACCATCACTCGCCTCCTGATTCGTTCCTACACCATCATTGTTTGGTATATAAGACCCGAGTTGTGGGCATTCAAATCAGTCTCATTTGGAGTTGGGGAAGGTGAACTTGCAGCTGGAGGAAGACGGGGTGAAGTATTATAATGGGATTGTGACTGTCGGTCAGATTATATAAATGTGTGTTAAGTGTGTTCGGTGTAAACACTTACGTTATGTTGGTTAGTGAGATATGTGATTGGGAATTAACGTGAACGCTACTATTATGTGTTTAACTATTTGATTGGGAATTAACGTGAACGCTACTATTATGTGTTTAACTATTTGATTGCGAATTAACGTGAACGCTACTATATTATGTGTTTAACTATTTGATTGCGAATTAACGTTAACGCTACTATTATTGTGTATTTAACTATTTGATTGCGAATTAACGTTAACGCTACTATTATGTGTTTAACTATTTGATTGGGAATTAACGTTAACGCTATTATTATGTACTTAACTATTTGATTGCGAAGTAACTTTAACGCTATTATTATGTACTTCACTATTTTAGTTGACTAACTTGTGGACTAAAGCAACTCTTTAAGTAATTGGGTTATGATGAAAGTAATACTATTGTTTTATATTAATACTTACGAGTTCTTTCATTTTCTTTGAATTAAGCTTACATTGCTTAACGGTGCTTAGTACGGTGATGCTATTGTCTCATATTAGTAATATCGCCTTAGACTAACATGGCTGTGTTAATATTACTTATAGTGATTTCCTAAGCTGAAGAAAATTCTTTTGCTTCAAAATATTATATTTTGCTTTTCATATTATTTGAGTGAGACCTGAATCGAATCTATGAAACGATCCTGTAACTTTATTTACTCATAATCAAACCAATGTTACGTGGTTAAGAAATACATTTAACTAATTATTAAATATATATATCTAACTTTTTATGTGACTTTGATATTACTCCTGATGATAATAATAATATAATTCTATTAACGTAAGACCAGAACCAAGAATAATTACATTAAATATAAATACAAGGACATATAAGAAAAATATCTATTCATTTCAAATAGGGTAAGAGACTGAAATATTCTTACTTTAATATTTATCTTTCAAGACTTTTTATAGAATTAATAGTCCTTTAGATATAACTTATTCGGTTCATAACCATAGCCTACTAAGCTTCGGTTAAATAATAATTCTTTATAAATACTACATGACTTTAATTAGTTTCAGTATTTTTCATAATTAAAGAGGATCAGTCAATAAAGGATACTAAGTCCTAAGATCCAAAAGGAAAGGAAGCAACAACAGGAAATAATTTTATTAGATTTTACTTTTGTTTTGCCTTCAGCTGACTGATACCTTAATATATATCTCTGTGCTATCTAGATTCATCAAGTTAACCACTTGAGGATCAAGATACGTAACAATATATATATATATATATACAGTATATATATATATATATATATAAATATATATATATATATATATATATATATAATCCTTGGTATACTTACGACTCAGATCGGCCTTTGGACAGTTGACCCACGTTACCGGCATGTTGCTCTTCACCATCACACTCCGCAGGTTCTTTTTCCCTATGATGTGACAATTGTTATCCGTTTGGCAGTTGCCACTTCCCCCGTGACTGTGGCCGATGTTCCCGTCATTTCCGGTTCTTACATTCAAGGTTTCGCCCTTCTAAGTGTTGAAACCAAAGAATTTTGGGATTTAGTTATTCATTATTAGATATTTATATACAATACCATATTCCAAGTATGTAGGCACAAACTCTTGAACATTAACCTCTATAACTCTCAAACGACTAAATTAAACCACCTAATAACATTCATACCATTTGGGAAGGGTCAGCCAGGAAATAGGTGTCGAAATTCACAGCCCATAATTATGCTCTAGCACTTTTTGAGTTACAGAGGTTAGAGTTCACGATTTCTGGCCTACTAATTTATGACAGGCTGTTGTCACTAGTGATACAACTATTATTGATTTAAACATTAGTTTTTGATGAAGCTATCTCTCTCTCGCGCTATATACAGGTATATATATATTACGTATCTTGATCCTCAAGTGGTTAACTTGATGAAACTAGATAGCACAGAGATATATATTAAGGTATCACTCAGCTGAAGGCAAACCAAAAGTAATATCTAATAAAATTATTTCCTGTTGTTACTTCCTTTCCTTTTGGATCTTAGGACTTAGTATCCTTTATTGACTGATACTCTTTAATTATGAAAAATACTGAAACTAATTAAAGTCATGTAGTATTTATAAAGAATTATTATTTAACCGAAGCTTAGTAGGATATGGTTACGAACCGAAGAAGTTATATCTAAAGAAGGACTATTAATTCTATAAAAAGTCTTGAAAGATAAATATTAAAGTAAGAATATTTCTGTCTCTTACCCTTTTTGGAATGAATAGATAGTTTTCTTATATGTCCTTTTATTTATATTTAATGTAATTATTCTTGGTTCTTGTCTTACGTTAATATTATATTATTATTATCATCAGGATTAATATCAGTCACATAAAAAGTTAGATATATATTTAATAATTAGTTAAATGTATTTCTTAACCACGTAACATTGAGGTTTGATTATGAGTAAATTAAGTTACAGGATCGCTTCATAGATTCGATTCAGGTCTCACTCAAATAATATGAAAAGCAAAAATAATATTTTGAAGCTAAAACAATTTTCTTCAGCTTAGGAAATCACTAGAAGTAATATTAACACAGCCATGTTAGTCTAAGGCGATATTACTAATATGAGACAATAGCATCACCGTACTAAGCACCGTTAAGCAATGTAAGCTTAATTAAAAGAAAATGAAAGAACTCGTAAGTATTAATATAAAACAATAGTATTACTTTCATCATAACCCAATTACTTAAAGAGTTGCTTTAGTCCACAAGTTCGTCAACTAAAATAGTTAAGTACATAATAATAGCGTTAACGTTAATTCCCAATCAAATAGTTAAGTACATAAATAGTAGCGTTAACGTTAATTCGCAATCAAATAGTTAAGTACACAATAATAGCGTTAACGTCCCAATCACATATCTCAGTAACCAACATAACGTAAGTGTTTACACCGAACACACTTAACACACACTTATATAATCTGACTGACAGTCACAAACCCATTATAATACTTCACCCCGTCTTCCTCCAGCTGCAAGTTCACCTTCCCCAACTCCAAATGAGACTGATTTGAATGCCCACAACTCGGGTCTTATATACTAAACAATGATGGTGTAGGAACGAATCAGGAGGCGGGGGTAGTGCCCGCTCCAATCACAGCTCCTCGAGTTGCATAGCTGGTGCCTGGTCCAATCACAGCTCCTGGCGTCGATCATACGTCATAGCGTCGGGTCATAGAAGTAGTTTGCAGGGTCCCCTATGACGCACGCAGGTGTGAAGGCTTGTTTGCTGGTATGCGGGCGAGCTGGTTTCCCACTCGCTAGTTCGCTCGCTAGTCTGCTTCGCCGTTTGACACTCCTTCAACTCTAATTCTAACTCTTAAATTAACATACAGGGCTCCGTATGTCAGAATATATATATATATATATATATATATATATATATATATATATATATATATATACAGAGAGAGAAAGAGAGACAGAGAGAGAGTACACAATATAAGTATTTATAGATCATTACTTAAATATGATGATAGTAGGACCGTAGCAGCTGTAAAACGGTAGTCCCTGTGTGTTGGGACACCCTTATCCCTCTCTCTTATTAAAGGGAGAAGTGGTAAGTTTTTGGTCTATATATATTTATTAATCCATATATTTGTCAATTAAGCAACTTGGTTGAGCCCGAGAACGTCTTCTACTGTACTTCTCACTTCTCATCTTGTTCCTCCTCTGTCCAATTACTCTTCTTTCCTATTTTACTCCAGCCATCTGGTTTGTTAGTTTTCTAGCTAGACCTCCTTCAAGCTTTAAAAAAAAGACTTTCAAGATAAATGTGTACATTTTTCGGTAGAAAAGGGCTGAAGGCCGGTTCCTTTAAAAATTACAGGCTCGCTATCGCTCGCCAGGAAAAAATAGACACCTAAATGACACGAAAGGTCTTAAAATTGACAACGATATGGGGCAAAAAGGTCTTAAAATCACTAAACTAATGGGCCGAACGTCATAACCTTTCAAAACTAATGGAGCTAAACAGGAGGGAAAAGGGAAACCAGAAAAATGACCCGTCTCCCCTTAACCCTTAACTGTCGGCGCGCAACTTATGTTGTGTGAAATAAATTTGGACTATGTGGCGGTTCACAACCTATGTCGTGCGCCATTTTCAGCACGTAATGTTGCTGAGAGAGAGAGCTGAGCGGTGTGAGGAGCATAGTAAGGCTATGACCGGCTCCCACCACCGTGGTGGACCAACTGAACTGTATTCTAACTTCCTCCCCCACTTCTCACTCGCTACACAGGGAATTATGTAGGGAAATTACCTAATTACAGGGTTTTTGCACTAGTGTTGCACAATCGTTGCAAGAGAACCAGTGGTCGTACAAGGATGGTTCGGGTGTCATTGGAAAGCTCTGTTTATGCCCTTTTAGGGATAGATGTTTGTTTTACGCTCTGGGTCTTATTTAGGCATGCAAATGATCACGTAAACAACCCTATTTAGGGTAAAAAAAAAATGCTGGGCGCTACGGTCCGCTAGACCGCCTAGCCCGCCAATAAGGTGTTAAGGAAAGTCCTACTCCCCAAAGGCTCAGCAGTTAAAATCTTTATACTGCAAAATGTCTATCTATCTATTGCCTGACGCTGTGATCCCCGAAGGGGTGGCCATGAACGAACCGCCCCCATGCACCTCTGTCCCCAGTCAGTCGACGCCCCACCTCCCAACCAGCACCGCCTTCATCCATATACTTCCTCACTCCATCCTTCCACCTCTCCTTCGGTCTACCTCTCCCTCTCTGTTCTTCCACCTCGCTCTCGTACACCCTCTTAGCCAATCTCTCGCTTTTCATACGTTCCATATGGCCGAGCCATCTCAAGTTGTTCCTGTTTACACTTTCCAGCATATCTATCTCCACACCACAGCTCCTTCTTACTTCCTCATTCATCTGTCTATCCCTCCATGTAACTCTGCACGCACTTCTCAAGTAACCCATTTCCACCGCTCTCACTCTTGGTCTGAGTCTCTTCCCGAACGTCCAAGCTTTGCTTCCGTAAGTTAGTGTCGGGATTACCACACTGTCATGCAAGGACTTCTTCACTTCCATACTGACCACCCTATTTCTTGTTACTGCTTTCAACGTTCCTACAACCCTCTTCCCCTGTTGCACCCTCTCCCTCACTTCTTCATCCATAGTCCCATCTTTACTCAACACACTGCCCAGACTTAAAAGAGCTGACAAAATGTACTAAGTTATAATGGTCTTTGCCTAAATGTAGATACCGGTACTTCACTTTACTTATATTTTTCAAACTGATCCTTTTGAACTGCAAATCTGTCCTATCTACAGTATGTACTCTGGCACACATCCTTATTTTATTGATTTATTTATTTTTATGTATTTTTCTGATTTGTTATTATTTTTTTGTTTGGGGGGGGGGGGGGGGGGGGACTCAACACAGAGCCCGAACAGGGGAAAAAACCCACACAAATTAACACATAATTATCTGAGAGGACAACACACTACTGCAAATACTTTACTTATATTTTTCAAACTGATCCTTTTGAACTGTAAAATACTTGACTTACCTTTTCATAACTGATCCTTTTGAATTGCAAATACGTTACTTACATTGTTAAAACTGATCCTTTTGAATTGCAAGGCTATGGGGTCAAGTTCTATCTGGGTGAGAGGCTCTTCATAGCTGTTGCGTTTCTTGTTGTCGTGGTTCTATACGCGTATACTGATGTCAATGTCGGTGTTGTTATATTCGGGTCGGTACCAGAGGAAGTATTTATCACTCTGAACACCAAACTCGGCAGTCTCATTCTGTCGTGTTGTTTTAGATGCTCCACATGTATCTGTTGGAGTAGGTCAAGTCAGTAATATAGTGGACAGGCTATACATTGTAGCAAAAAATGTATGCTTCGAAAAGGGTATGAAATAAGGTAGTGTTTGGAATTTGGGTGTGAGTATCTTAGGTTGGAGTCCTTGGAGTACCACATGTATTCATTACTTTCATTGATTTCATTAGTTAGGTTTATTTGTAAATTAATTGGTGGGTTGGTGAAAACAAATATGAATATAGGATCATTGGGTATATTGATAGCAATTTACCTTTCTAATTGGTATAAGATGGGTGTATTACAACAGGGAACAGGCTGTACATAGTAATAAAAATCTATGGTTCGAAAAAGGAATGGAAGGTGTATAGTATCATTGGGTATATTGATGGCAATATACCTTTCTAACTCGAATAAGATGGGTTTATTACCGCCAATATACTTGTCAATGAGTAGATTAAATTAGACACTTTAAATACCTTTTTCTTACCAACATTTCTTTTAGATTGAACGCTTTAGAAAGAATACCGTGGCCTTAACATTTTCGAAGCTATCCCGAACTGAGTCGAATCTTCTTAAGGGGAGATGGGTCGTTTTTCTGGTCCCCCTTCTTCCTCATGTATAGCCCCATTAGTTTTCAGATATTATGCCGTTTGGCCCATTAATTTTGCAATTTTTTGACTTTTCGTCCAATTGCTTTGTCAATATTGAGACTTTTCTTGCCATTTAGGTGTCGATTTTATCCTGGAGAGCGGTAGCGAGCCTGTAATTAAAGAGGAACCAGCTTTCGGCCGGGATATGCTTGTATTGAAGGAGTGTCTAGGGTGAATGTTTTATTTAAGCTTGATGAAGGACTAGGGAGGAAACTAAAAAAATAATAAAAATATACGTCTATCTATCTATTGCCTGACGCCGTGATCCCCGAAGGGGTGGCCACAAACGAAACGCTCCCATGCACCGCTGTCCCCAGTCAGTCGACGCCCCTCCTCCCAACCAGCACCGCCTTCATCCATATACTTCTTCACTCCATCCTTCCACCTCTCTTTTGGTTTACCTCTCCCTCTGTCCTTCCATTTCGCTCTCGTACACCCTCTTAGTCATTCTCTCGCTTCCCATACATTCCATATGGCCGAACCATCTCAAGATTGTTCCTTTTCACACTTTCCAGCACATCTACCTCCACACCACATCTCCTTACTTCCTCATTCGTCTGTCTATCCCTCCATGTAACTCCGCACGCACTTCTCAAGTAACTCATTTCCACCCCTCTCACTCTTGGTCTGAGTTTCTCCACCAACTTCCACCTTCCACCATAATTTGCTTCCGTAAGTCAGTGTTGGGATTACCACACTGTCATGCAAGGACTCCTTCACTTCCATACTGACCACCCTATTTCTTGTTACTGCTTTCAGCGTTCCTACAACCCCTGTTGCACCCTCTCCCGCACTGCTTCATCGTAGTCCCATCTTTACTCAACACACTGCCCAGATACCTAAATGAGCTGACAATCTCCATAGCCTGACCGTTCAACTTCACCTCACACTCTGTGGCTTCACCCCTTTCGAAGACCATAACCTTGCTCTTCCACGCATTTACCTTCAGATTCTTTTTTTCACACACTGTTCCAAACATATTTACCAGACCCTGCAACTCCCATTCATTATCGCTCATCAGAACTGTATCATCAGCAAACAGCAGTTTCCCTTCCTTATCATCGATACACCAACATCCACTGCTCTTCCTTGTATTTCTTTCATGACTCCATCCATATACAGTAACCACAGAGATATCACACACCCCTGTTTCAAACCAACATTCAGATCAAAGAACTCGCTCTGTTCATTCTCTACACATACTGCCGCCTCTGCACCCTCATACATGCTCTTCACTGCTTTCAGCAACTTTCCATCTACTCCGTATATTCTAAGTACTTACCACATACCTTCTCTATTCACTCTGTCATAGGCCTTCTCCAAGTCCATAAAGGCAACATACATATTTTGTTGCTTCTTCAGATATTTCTCCACAACACATTTCAGGGTAAAAATCTGATCTACACATCCTCTTCCCTTCCTAAAACCGCCCTGCTCGTCACCTATCCATTTCTCCGTTCTCGCTCTCACTCTCTCAATCACTACACTACTGTACATCTTCCCTACTACGCTTAACCCCTTCTGTACTGCGTCTTTTTTATATTTTTCTAGCTATATTTAGACGATTTTCTGCAGTTTAAGAAGGACCAGTTGTAACAAAAATGGTTAAGGAGATGGTTCGAAGTTTGTTCCTTGCTAGAAACCCTTTTTAAACTGAATAAAATCGTCTAATAGTAGCCGGACTAAAGTTAAAAGGACGGCACCGGTACTGAACGGGTTGAAAGACATATTCCTCGGTGGTTACCACACGCTTCTCTTTCCCCTTTACCCTTATATAGGGGGACTATTATTCCTGTCTTCCAGTTATCGGGTGCACTCCCCTTTTCCCATGCTAGTTTGCACATTTTCCATACCCATTTGATCACTATCTCACCACCATACTTCATCATTTCCCCACACACTCCATCTATTCCTGGTGCTTACCCCAACTTCACTCTTTTCATGGCTTCACACACTTCTGACCTCCTGATCCCCACCTCCTCCTCCACTACTTTTCCCTCCCATACCCCATCCAACTATGTTTGCCGGCACTTCATTCCTTACATTTAGCAAATCGTTGAAATACTTCCATCTTTCAACTCTCTCTTACTTCTTGGCTAGCACTCGCCCATTCTTATATTTCACACCCCTTACTGTTTCCCTTGCTACCTTCCCTAATTTTCTTGACTTCTTTCCAGAACAGTTTCCTACACTCCCTCCATTTTACACTCAGATTCCTTCCAGATTCCTCATCTACTCTTCTCTTACTTTCTTTCACTACTCTCTTCACCATTTTCTCTTCACGTACCTCACTCGTTTCTGTTTCTCCAAATCTTCATTCCCTCTACTACCCAACCACACTCTATACGCTTTCTTCTTCTTTTCCACAGCTATTTTTACCTCTTCTGTCCACCATGCTGTACCCTTCACTCCCCTCCCTCTTCTCCTTACTCCACACATCTCCTCACATGCTGCACAGATCTCTTCCTTAAACACTTTGCTTATCTCCTCCACTTCCTCCATACCTTCCAGGTCAAACCAACCTAGTCGTCTTTGCTACTGCTCTCTTGTACTCTATCCTGATTTACATAAATTAGGATATAAATACGCCCATCCCCCCTTAACACGATCTGCTGCAACATTTTGGGGTTATTTTGATTTGCTTTTATTATTGTTGAGGGTTTTGATTGCTTTTTCAATTTTTCAGGCATTGCATTTTTAGTTTGCCCCCTTACCAAAAAAATAACCCTAACTCCCCAGACCTCTTTCAAACTAAATAAAATGACAATCTGACCCCTTCAAGCTAAAATGTTTATTTTACAATAGAAACATGTCCCGGCCGAAACCAGGGTTTTCCTAAAGTGTAGGCTTGATATTGCTCGCCCATGAATTAATCGACATCTGAATGGGGTGAAACGTATTATAATCTTCAAACAAATGTGCTGTATCTTCTTACCTTCTCTAAAGTAATGGAATGAAAAAGACCCATTTTCTATCGAAAAATTTACAATTATTATACCTCGAAGAGGGGTCTTGGGAGTGTACTGTATTTTGTTTAACTTGCTAGAGGTCTACGGAGTAAACTAAATATATA
Source organism: Lithodes maja (assembly GCA_037953745.1). Lineage (NCBI taxonomy): Eukaryota > Metazoa > Arthropoda > Malacostraca > Decapoda > Lithodidae > Lithodes > Lithodes maja. The sequence continues at coordinate 46,451 of JBAKBP010002785.1, read as the reverse complement.
CTGTATATACCTGAGTCAGCATTGATGGAAGTTGTAGCAAGTAGAAGTAGGCCTACCAGAATTAATTGAATGATCTCCATGGCTCGAATGGTAGGTACTTTGTCAGTATTTGTTAGGTAGGCCTATGTCTTTCTTCGTTAATGTCTTCGCTTTCTTTGAGTGTATTTGTTTTGTTATTTTGTTCTTAGGGATTAGGTGTATTTTTTGTTGTATGTTCTTATTGTTCTGTTTTTCGGGATTTAGTGTTTAATAATAGCTCTATGTTCTTATTCTATCCCCTGTTCTTTGGGATATGGTGTCGTCTTTGTTATATGTTCTCCATGTTCTTCGGGTTTTCGTGTCTTTGTTTTCTCCTTGTTCTTAATGTTGTTCTTGAGAGTTATTTTTGTATTTATTTCCTTATTCCTCTACGTCGTTTTCTTCATATATTTAGTTTCTTCTAGTTTAATTTAATCTTCTATTTAGTTTCTTCTAGTCTTATTTCGTCGTCTTCTTATCTCCTCCTGCTTCTAATTATAGTACTTTCTTCTTGCCTTATTTAGTCTTCTTTCTCCTGGTTGTCTATTTTATCTCTTCTTGCCTTATTTATCTTTAGTTTTTTGTAGCCTTATTTAGTCTTTTTTTTCTCCTGGGTTTTTCTATTGAATTTCTTCTCGTCTTACTTTGCCTTCTTTACCTTCTTTAATTTAGGTTCTTCTAGCCTTATTTTCTCTATACTTCTTTCGTCTTCCACAATATCTTCGTAACCCCACCAGCGTCCTCCTATCGCCTCTACTGAACCCACACTGACCGGATTCCCTCCTTTATAAACCCCCACTACAGCTTGGGGGAGTTGAAGGAGGAGTCACCCCCACAGGATGTCCTCCAGTAGTAGTGGGGGATTTTTCCAAGGAGGGAGTTGTTTTGTGGTGGTGATTGTTATTTGTGTTTGTTTATTATTATTGTTTTTATTTTATTATTATTTATTATTATTATTATTATTGTTATTGTTATTAGTATAATTATGCACTTATTATTATTATTACTATTATTTATTTATTATTATTATTATTACTATTATTATTATTATTATTATTATTATTATTATTATTATATATTATTATTGTTATTTTATATATATTATTGTTATTCGTATCATCATCATCTTCATCATTATTATTATTATTAGTAGTAGTAGTATTGTACTTGGAGATATTAGTTTAGTCCCTTTAACCTCTCCGCGGCGCACAGGGGGTTTTCTACAGGGTAAGACTGTGCGCACGTATGATGATTTGGGGACCTATTGCAAATTTCGATAAAAAGTACCTCATCGTGTAGGGAATGTTTGCGGGCATCGGCCCATATATATTTGACCCCCCAAAAAATGTCTGGGGGGGGGTGGGGGAACGGTCCGTAGTTGAAAAATGTGGAGCGAATGGCACCGCGCGGCTAGATTGTCATCGAGCGGCGAGATTTCCCTGCCGAATATTTACGCGCGCAGGGGATAGAAGGAGAGGGAGGAGGGGGTGGGTTACGGCGTATTATCACGTATATGTCCATTTTTGAGCCCTTTTAGGCTATGTAGAGTATGTATTCGTGTGTAGCCCACCCATATAACTATGAATATGCCTCATAGTGACCAAAAATTGCAATATATAAGGGAATTATAAGAGAATTTGTAGGCGGGAATGAAGATGTGTTGGAGGTTTGGCGGCAATTTATGAGCTGAGAGTGTGGTTTACGCCATACATATCACGTATATCTTGTACGTAGAGCACTGTCATGCTATAATACAGACTTGTACGTATGTATACGTGCCATATATCAAAATATATACCGCATATTGACCAATTCATGCGATATTTACGCACATTATCAAAGAGTTTCTATGCGTGAACCAAGGTGTGAGTGAGCTGTGCTGGGAATGAAAGGGGGAGAGGGTGTGTTACGCCATACATATCACGTAAATCTTGTATTTAGAGCACTGTCATGCTATAATAAAGACGTGTACGTATGTAGGCGTCCCATATAACAAGGAATATACCGCATATAGCCCAATTGATGCGATATTTACGCAAATTGTGAATGTGTTTCTAGCACACGGAAGCCTGAAAGGGTGGGTTGGGGGTGGGTGTGTGGGAGGGAGGGAGGGAGGCATGCAGGGGTGCAGGGAGGGAGTGAGTGAGTCGTCAAGAGAAGGAAGGCAGGCAGATCTCTAGATAGATAACCAGCTGTGTGACAAGTGTGAAGGCGCTCGAGGCGTATGGATGCTTGGGATTTTGAACCTTGTCTTCCAGGTGTCTGGTGTTTGTTGCCACCAAGAGTTTTACAATAACATGAGTCAGGAATGGAGAGAGAGAGAGAGAGATAGATAGAAACTGAGACATGCGTATGTCGTACGTATAAATGGACTTCAGAATTGCATTTTTATGCAAGCAGACATTGCATTTTAGACACATGTGAAGTACCACAGAAACATGTAGGCCATTGACTGTCAATAAAGTACTATATTATAGACCACCAGCGACGGTGGTCAGTAAACACGTGCAGATTGCCTTTTGCGATAAAGGGCTAAATATAGAATGGTGTCTCCTTACACTTGCGAAAGGGTAGATTGCCACCAGAGAAACGTTTACTTATTTATTTCCAAGTAATATGCAATCTAAATGTACATTCGAGACCTACTGCAATTATTTGTATGACAGTCATGACTATGTATAATCCAATATACGCGCGTAGGCGAGACATAAGAAAGCTGGTTGAGCAATTTACGACACCCACACAGTTATTATTCTTTTTTATTTACAATATTATACAATACAAATGTATTTGTGAAGAGTATTTTATCCATTATTGTATTTATACAAATTTTGTTCCCAGACAGAGCTGCTGTGGCTGGTGTAGCTAGGGCATAAAGGGAGCGGCAAGGGTCACCGCTTGACCGTGTGAAAATGAGTGGAGTCGCACTGAGAGGGGCAATTTTGCTGAATGTTTTGGCAATTTTGGACAGAATAAAGTTATATAATTACTAATTCTTGACAGAGACAAACTTTCATAAACCTTGGCATGATATAATTGATAATCCCATCAATTTACAAACGTAAATTGGTGGGATAATTCATTTTTTTTTGTATATTGTCATTTCGATTGTAGACACGAAGTTTTGAGTGATATTTGGTATGAGCTCCTGTGGCATGGTTGGTAAGGTCGCGGACTGGAAAACTCAAAGTGTGCTAGGGTTGTGGGATCGAATCCAGGAGGGGGTTATGGGGAAGGTTTTATATTGTCTAGAACATTTTTGATACATTTTTTTTTTTACAAGATCATGCCATTGTATTCAATAAATATGAAATATTCATAGAATATATCATATTGTAAGAATACAATGACATGACCTTGTGTTTTTTTTTTTTATTATTGTTTTATTTTATTATCTTAGTAGGTCTGACAGGATTTGTTGAAACATATTTATTTTTGTACAATTCATTTGAGGTAAGAAAATAATTATATACACATGACTTTGACTAATAACAAACATATATATTGATATAATAAAAAAATAAGGCATATAACATGTAAATATTTGAAACTTATAAACTAAATAATGAAACATACAATTATATAATGTAAAAGCTATATCACAGGGACATCTTTGGAACTTATACATTATATAATATATATGTTACATTATGAGGTAGCGTGATCAATTAGGTCAGGTCAGGTAAGGTAGGGCGCGAGTCCAGGACAGGGCTGAGCAGGGGGCGAGTCCAGGGCAGGGCTGAGCAGGGGGCGAGTCCAGGGCAGGGCAGGGCAGGGCAGGGCAGGGCAGTGCAGGGCAGGGCGGGGCAGGGCGACACTCAAAATTTTTTGAAGGTGTGGTAGTCCCTGAAGCACTCGCCCATGCAGAGTGGAACTTTGCACTCTGCGCACATTGAGGTGACTCTTTTTGGGACATGGGGTTTCCTGACACTGGAGCTGCAGACGATGCACTGCACCTGCCTGTGACGAGTGCCAATCACCTCGGTGCTGATCAGGTAGTGTCTTTGGACACCCACCTGCACTCGGTCAGGAACGTGATCCCCACGCCATGCCGTACGTCTGTGAGTGGTGGTGCCATACTTCTCCAGGAGTTGGTATGAGACGTTGTACACGAACTCCCGGAATTTCAGCTTCTGGTTTGGGGACATATCCTTCTTCACCAACCACAAGTTGTAGGCGTTGAGCATCGTGATATCAACTAGGTGGAGGAAGAGCTTGTGATACCACTTCACAGTCTTCCTCAGACACTCAACGCCTGACAGCTGACAGTCAGACTTGTCCACCAGGCGCATGTTCTTAGTGTAGTCCACTACCATGTCGGGCTTGTAGATGGTCTTCCTGGTTCTGTAGTGGATTTTGCCAGAATCCACCTGGGCACCTGTGTGGACGGTGGAAAGCAGGTGGACGTCTCGCTTGTCCTTCCACTTCAGGGCTATCACTTTCCCACACTTTTCGAGCTGCTTGTATTTCTGCCCCTTTCGTCGCCTTCTTCGAACATGCCTCTCGCGGTGTTCCTGGGCCAGGTCGTCTTCTGAAGGTGTGTCACTGGAGGAGGCATCTGTGAGAGGAATGACATCACCTGTGAATTTTGGCATAAACTTTCTTGTCTTTCTGACAGTCCCACATGACCCCGTTTGGTTGTCATGAAGAAACTGGCAGAGAGCAGGAGAAGTATACCAGTTGTCAGTGTAGATGATGTGGCCTTTGCCCAGGTAAGGTGCCAACATTTTCCTGACGATGGCACCTGACATGCCCATGGGGTCATTGGCAGCGGCTTTCGGGATGTCAATGTCAGTGCCTGTGTACACGATCATGTCAAGCACTATTCCAGTTTCGCAGTCACACAAAACGAAGAGCTTGATTCCGAACCTATGCCTTTTCAAGGGGATATACTGTTTGAACACAAGACGTCCTTTGAAGAGCACGAGCGACTCGTCAATCACCAAATTGAGGAAGGGGTAAAAGTATTTCCTAAACCTCTCCAACAACATGGTGAACACAGTCCGAACTTTCCATATCCTGTCAATCCTGTTAGGATTTTCGTTGTCTGCAAAGTGCATAAATCTTAGCAGCAAAAAAATCTGTCACAAGTCATGAACTTATTGAAAGTTGGGGTGGCGATGAGAGGGTCGTGCTTCCAGTAGTGTTGCAACACATGCTTCTTGATCAGAGGCATGAGGAACAACAAGGCAAAGAACGTCATAAATTCTTCAACAGTCGTATCCACCCAGCCTCGTATTCTCGCTTTTGAAGAAAGGACGTCCAATCGGCCAAACACCCACCTGTAGTAGGCGTTTGTTTGGGCAACGATGAACGTCATTACCTCAAAATCGAAAAAAGCGAGGAAGAAGTCGCTTTCGTTCGCGTGCTCGTCACAGGGCCAGTCGTCAGTTGTACCTGACGTCCCAGGATTGAACTGGGGCACGTCAGGTACAAAATTGACCCCGTCAGACCAATCGAACCTAGGCAAGCCAGTGATCGGAATGTCGTCTGCGTCTGCTTCATCGTCTGAAATATCGCTTCCATGGTCGCGATACAGCACATGATCATCATCACCCTCCTCTTCACTGGACAGACGATGACCTTCCTCGTTTTCGTCGCCGACGTCTGACTCACTCCCACTGTCCACTCCCAAATCCCCCCACCCTTGGTCCCGTGCTTGGTCTTCGTCGTCAAAACCTTGACTGCCAATGTCCTGTAAATCACCATCAAACAGCAGGGCGCCATATTTGGATGGTGTCAGAGTTTTCCGGGTAATTTTGCCACGCGAGGGTGTCTTATGGACAGGGACAGCAGAGGTGGCGGTAGGGGCGGCGGTAGGGGCGGCGGCAGAGGCGGCGGCCGAGGCGGCGGCAGGGGCAGCAGTGGTGCGTGGCCTTGATGGCAAGATGATGGTGGTGCCTGTCGCCCTTCTCTCTGTTCCTTGGGCAGGGGCGGCAGGGGCGGCAGGGGCGGCAGGGGCAACAGGGGCAACAGGGGCAGCAGAGGCAACAGGGGCAGCAGGGCCACCAGGGAAAGCAGGGCCAGCAGTCGCTTTCCCTCTCCCTTTCCCCTTCCCCTTCCCCTTCCCCTTCCCTGTTCCTTGGGCAGGGGCGGCAGGGGCAGCAGGGGCGGCAGGGGCAGCAGGGGCGGCAGCGGCAGCCGGGCCAGGGGCGGCGGCTGGTGGTGGTGGTGGTGGTAGGGGCACTGTGGCTGGCGTACGGGATCTTTTCCCTACGCCCGTGCCTTTAATTTTTCCTGCCCCCGCAGGTTTTGCAGCCCTAGGGCGGCCTCCTGCATCGCTGGCAGGGGCAGCAGGGGCGGCAGCGGCAGTCGGGCCAGGGGCGGCGGCGGCAGCCGGGCCAGGGGCGGCGGCTGGTGGTGGTGGTGGTGGTAGGGGCACTGTGGCTGGCGTACGGGATCTTTTCCCTACGCCCGTGCCTTTAATTTTTCCTGCCCCCGCAGGTTCTGCAGCCCTAGGGCGGCCTCCTGCGTCGCTGGTACCGGTAGCAGGGGTGGCAGGGGTGGCAGTGGTGGTAGTGGTGGTGGTAGTGGTTGTTGCAGTGGCCTGGGTCGTGGTGGCAGTGTCACGAAAGACCAATGACCTCTGTGCCATTGCCCTGCTTGCACGTGTTTTCCGTGCTTTGGGTGCTGGTGTTTCGTCCTCCGAGCTGTAGGGCGTGTCGTACTGGTAGCTAGGGTCTTTGGCAGCCACCCTCTGCCTTCCACGGCGGCTAACACCACCAGAAGAAGGGCTGGTTGTGTCATCAGGGAGCGAGCGTAAGGGACGTGTGGGCTCCATGACTAGTGCTTGGTTACTGGCGCGGTGGTGCTTGCACGAGTGCGGGGAGAGCGTTTGGCGGGGTGGTATCGAGAGTTGACACGTAGTACTATATCCACACCAATTTTCAGCCGTCTGACTATTAACGCGCGGTTTTGGTACGCGTTCAAAAGCGTTACTCTGGAGAGTCTTCCCGCAGTCCGCCGGGGGAACTCTTAAGAGTCTTCCCGCAGCTCCCGGGTTAATACACTGTAACATTAGAGTTTGCTTAATAGATCATACTAGTGTATGGTGCGTCTGACAATAGATGAGTTAGATCGATAGATACGCAGATATAGGCGTCTGACCGTAGATAGATTAAGACCTGACAATTGATAGGTAAATAGATAGATTGATAAAGGCGACTGACAATAGATAGGTAAAGGCGTCTGACAATAAATAGATAAGATAGATAGAGGCGTCTGACAATATATATAGATAGATAAAATCAATTATATAAACACCAACTATAAGCAAACTAGACCATACAATAAAATATTATAAACACCAACTATAAGCAAACTAGACCATACAATAACATATTATAAACACCAACTATAAGCAAACTAGACCATACAATAACATATTATAAACACCAACTATAAGCAAACTAGACCATACAATAACATATTATAAACACCAATTATAAGCAAACTAGACCATACAATAACATATTATAAACACCAACTATAAGCAAACTAGACCATACAATAACATATTATAAACACCAACTATAAGCAAACTAGACCATACAATAACATAATTATTATAAACACCAACTATAAGCAAACTAGACCATACAATAACATATTATAAACACCAACTATAAGCAAACTAGACCATACAATAACATATTATAAACACCAACTATAAGCAAACTAGACCATACAATAAAATATTATAAACACCAACTATAAGCAAACTAGACCATACAATAACATATTATAAACACCAACTATAAGCAAACTAGACCATACAATAACATATTATAAACACCAACTATAAGCAAACTAGACCATACAATAACATATTATAAACACCAACTATAAGCAAACTAGACCATACAATAACATATTATAAACACCAACTATAAGCAAACTAGACCATACAATAACATATTATAAACACCAACTATAAGCAAACTAGACCATACAATAACATATTATAAATACCAACTATAAGCAAACTAGACCATACAATAACATATTATAAACACCAACTATAAGCAAACTAGACCATACAATAAAATATTATAAACACCAACTATAAGCAAACTAGACCATACAATAACATATTATAAACACCAACTATAAGCAAACTAGACCATACAATAACATATTATAAACAGCAACTATAAGCAAACTAGACCATACAATAACATATTATAAACACCAACTATAAGCAAACTAGACCATACAATAAAATATATATAATAGTCGTGGACAAACAGGATATCCCTCACAGAGACCCTGTATTGGGAGAGTTTGGCCATCTTTTTATTTGGCCGCCATTTTGCTGCCTCAATGATCAAAGACTGAGGTTTTATTTCATGTTTTAATCGTGTAGCATATACTGTATATCCAAAGACCACACTATATATCCTGTGCGGTACCAGTATTCCCAAATGTTAATGATGGGTATGTAGACATACGAGTGTAAAGGGAATAACACAATCACCTTCACATGATGTACGGGGCCCAGTTGCCCACCCACGGCTCGAAGCAGCCCCATCTCTGAAGCTGCCTCACCCCAGTGCTCCACTGTCTAAACTCCTAGACTCGGACCCTCACTCTCAAAACGCCACCTATTGAGTAATGAACTCACTAGGCATTGCCCCCCTATATCATATTTTGAATATGGGAACATTCATACAGTGCTATTTAATCAGGGAACAATGAGGGTATTTTTTCGGCATTTCGGTGGGCTTTGCGGTAATGCATTGATACTAGGTACACCACAAATTCCATTCCAATAATATCTTCCCATTGATACATCGGGATATATATATATATATATTAGTAAAGCCAGGTAATAAATGTTCTTTAATATATACGAGGTTGAAAGAAATGGCAATTTCTGCGTTGGAAATTTTATTATTCAAAGTTTCCAGGTCTCTGATCAGTTTTCGCTGGGTGGCAGGAAGTAGATGAAGGAGATGAGCAAAATTCATGGTGGTACAGGGTTACATTAATGTACATGATGATACAGGATATACGACGCGTTTCACTGGACAACCAGCATTATCAAGTAAGGATAGAATGATATAAAAGGTAAACAGGAAGGGTATATATCGAGGGTGGAGGATCAGAGGAGGCGAAAATCAGGGGGCAAAAGTCTGCTATTGGTGAAGGGATATTCTAGGAGAGAGAAAGATAGAACCGCTTCACGCATGCGCACTGGATGCGGGATGGTGGTCGGTTGGCGGGGTCGAAGCTGATTGGCTGCGTGTCAAGGGGCATGGCCTAAGTTGCGTAGTACGTGTGGCGCCTGCAGAAGACGAAGCTGAAGGAGGTAGCGCGGGGGGCTGCGTCAAGGTCACCAGGGGGCGAGGGGGGGGCGTTAGGTCGTTAGGTTCGTGTGCATCCAGCGTTGGCGGGAAGGTTTAAATGGCCGTTCGGCGAGGGTTAAAGAATATCAATCTTTGTAGTAAATTCTGTTGCCACCCATATTATTCTTAATGCTTCCATTTTTCATTGTTTACATCCAGTTACTAATTACTTTATTTGATGGTAGTCCATATTTAGCACTATTAAATCTGGTTGGAAACTGGCCAACATACGAATTACCCTTATTAGACATCCATTTCAGTAATTATTAAAATATTAAATACGTTTGAGAACATGGTCATCAGTCCCACATTCAAAACTCATACATTCAACAAAAAACACACCCCACACAAGCATCACCTAAACATCAGTGTCATGTAATAATACTGTATATATACAATATACATGTATGTAACTATTAAACCACAATATTGACCTTAAACCTCAAAACCAAATCACAAACTGCCGAGACAACCTAAATAAAAAAAATCCTTTCATTATCTGTCCAGCGTGTAATTACCAGCCACATAATCCACCAAAGACTACACAACTACACAACATGAATGAAGGGCAGACATGTTAACAGGTGAAGGTGGTGACGTTTTGTTCTACGATCTGATTTGCAGTACATAATATAATTCAGTCTAGGAAGAACCTGTGGACGTGGACAAGAACATTCATCTTTAACTACAACAGAACAATACTGTTTTTCTCTTACTACTGCTAATTCCCTATTTCTGTGTTCTGCCTCATTTACTCATTCTCATTCATGTTTCTAATGTGTTCATCTGTGTTCAAATCGTGCACACATTCAACTCCTCTTCCTCCAATATATTAGGTGTTCATAATTTGAATTAAATATCACTGTTGACTTTCATCTATTAAGTGTTCATAATGATATCTCCTTACATTCTCCCTCTACACATCTGTACTTCTTGTACAATCCTCTTACGTCGTATTGTCCAATACCTGCGTTGATCCTAACCTTTTGTAAGGTTTCATTTACGTATCTCAAACACTGTCCTTGTATACCTTTTTTTAGTTTATTTGTTTTTAGTTGTTTGTTTGAAGGTATAGGTATAGGTAAAGGTATAGGCATAGGTAAAGGTAAAGGTAAAGGTATAGGTATAGGTAAAGGTATAGGTATAGGTAAAGGTAAAGTTATAGGTAAAGGTAAAGGTATAGGTAAAGGTAAAGGTAAAGGTATAGGTAAAGGTATAGGTAAAGGTAAAGGTAAAGGTATAGGTATAGGTAAGGGTATAGGTAAAGGTATAGGTAAAGGTATAGGTATAGGTAAAGGTAAAGGTATAGGTATAGGTAAAGGTATAGGTATAGGTAAGGGTATAGGTATAGGTATAGGTATAGGTAAAGGTATAGGTAAGGGTATAGGTAAAGGTATAGGTATAGGTATAGGTAAAGGTATAGGTATAGGTAAAGGTATAGGTATAGGTAAAGGTAAAGGTATAGGTAAGGGTATAGGTAAAGGTATAGGTATAGGTATAGGTATAGGTAAAGGTATAGGTAAACGTATAGGTATAGGTATAGGTAAAGGTATAGGTAAAGGTATAGGTATAGGTAAAGGTATAGGTAAAGGTATAGGTATAGGTAAAGGTATAGGTAAAGGTATAGGTATAGGTAAAGGTATAGGTATAGGTAAAGGTATAGGTATAGGTAAAGGTATAGGTATAAGTAGTTATAGGTTTGTAGGTCGGGGGCTGGGGGAGTGCTGGAGGGATCTTGGTGACTCTGGTCTCTGGGTCTTCTCCTGGATGACCTAGATGTGTGTGAATTTGTATTTTGTTTATGTGTGTTCATTGTTTTCTGTTGCGTTTTGTGTTGTCCCTATTCTTGCTCTATCTTGAGTCGGCCACCCTCAACAAAATAAATAAAAACATAAAACAAAAGTAAAAGTGGGGATTGGGCCTGAGTATATAGATAGATAGATATATAGATGTAAGCTTAAGAGAATAGGTTTAATAATGGTATCAATTCCCCTATATATATATATGCTGCCACCATCACAGGATTACCCTGGGATTAATTAGATAACTCAAATGAATGTTAGATAAAAAGGTTAGGTAAATGAAACTTGAGAATAATTAAGAATAGTATAATAAAATATATCTTAAGACTTATTCAGAAGTACACTAATATATTGATTGTATAAGTATTCGTATCAGTACGATTAATTCAAGTATGTTATATAGTCTGGTTATCACACACGGAGCTAACCTCTGACCCTTCGATGAGCGAGCCGGGGTCTCTCTTGTTTCTGCCCTCGCTCTCTGGATACCCACCTTATATTATGTTGGGTTACGCCCCTCTTTCCTGCCCTCGCTCTCTGGATACCCACCTTATATTATGTTGGGTTACGCCCCTCTTTCCTGCCCTCGCTCTCTGGATACCCACCTTATATTATGTTGGGTTACGCCCCTCTTTCCTGCCCTCGCTCTCTGGATACCCACCTTATATTATGTTGGGTTACGCCCCTCTTTCCTGCCCTCGCTCTCTGGATACCCACCTTATATTATGTTGGGTTACGCCCCTCTTTCCTGCCCTCGCTCTCTGGATACCCACCTTATATTATGTTGGGTTACGCCCCTCTTTATGACGTAAAACCACTCATTATCATTCACGTGTACATCACGACCAATCCTAGTACCTGTCAATAATGACGTCATAAGGTGTGGCTTCCAACGTGACCTGTTCTGGGTAACTTTCCATCAGAGCGGTCACGTGTAACCAACTCTATTGTGAGATCTCGGGAATGCTGACTAGAAGCTGACGTCTACTTAAACCTCAGATTCTAGGCGCCCAGTACCACTTGCCTCCATCGTATACAGTCGGTGTAAGACATATTATGTTTACTAATATGAGTAGTTGTATTAAGGTTATAATAGTGAGATATACTTTAAATATGTATTTACAAGGAAAATGATAATGAAAATAAGCACGACAAGACCAGTGAACAGTGGCAGAGGGTAGACGTACTCAGGGCGAACGAAATGCATGAACGACAACGTATCCATGGATGTATTAATCAGCTCCAAAGTTTCAATCTCACGCGAAGTTATCATGGGAAATGAAAAGTTGTTCGTAATATTTACTTCAGACAGAATGCTAGCAAACAGAATATCATGTTCCGTGAACGAAAGCATGTGAGTGAAAGATGGGTAAAGAGTAAGATGTGACGAAACCAACAGACACGAGTCCCTTACATAAACTTGGCCAATACATGATTTATGAAAGGGTGCACGGTCCGGGCAAGTAATTAGTAATTCTGAAGCATTCACAAAATAAAGATAATTAGTATTAATTACATGAACATGAAAAAATGGGTGAAATTGAACCGGAGTGAAATTACAGTTATTCAGGATATCGGCATTGCCCATAATAGCCTGAACGCATTTGTTAGACCTCATTGGCAGTAAAGGAACGGCAGACGCTGGGCAAATAGTAAACAAGCCGAGAGCCGTGTGACACAACGCATGAACAGTGGAGGAACTCAGTAACGAATAGTAATCATCTGTATACTTCCCTTTCGAAACTAGCAAATTCTCGGCAGGGAAATTAATAGTGAGCAAGGAATTATGAAATTTTACCGGAAAAGGTATAATTTCCGTCCAAGACAAAATCATGTCAGAAGCAAAAGGGATCAAAATAAGAAATTTACCGTGATTCATGTACACCTCGAGGAAAGGGTAATAAGACTCTAATTCTGAGTGACCCACCAAAGGTAACAAATCAAATTCCCTATTTGCCAATTTCAGTAACTTGTATAAGTCAGCCAAGGAAAGAAAGTCAGATGTCACTAGCCCGTTCTCCGCATGAACTAAAGCATGCATATAGCGCTCAAAATCCTTCCCCAAAATAGTAGATAAAATATGGAAAGTGTCAATACGAGTGGATATCATGACGAGCTCCTCAAAAAACGTTACGTTACTCTCCAACGCATTGAGTGACCCTTGTACATCATGAAGAAATGTATTCATATCATTAATGGTGTTCATCATGCTTTGCAAATTCATGTTGTTCGTAGACATAATCCTGTTCTGTTTCTCCAAATATATAGAAAGATCCTCAATTTTACTCTCAACAGATTGAAGGTCCTCCTCAGTAACGAGGCCAAACAAACCCCCTCCCAATCTACCAAGATTGGAAGCCAAAGCGTCACATTTTTCCTTTGCCCCTCAACTTTTTCTCTATAATTGCTGAGGGGCACAGGGCCCTGTGTGGGGCTTTGGTTTCCCGGGCGTTTCTGCACCCTCCTCAGCTCCCCGCCATGAGTGGCTTCGGTCACCCAGGCTTTATTGTGGTCGGCGGGGAGGGTGTGGGGGCGCTCGGTTATGGCCTTGACCTTGCTCGGGGCCTTGGGGCTGTTCGGCCAGGCAGCTTGGGGAACAACAACAACAACAACAACAAACCCCCAAGTAACTTACCACCTACGTTAATCAACCCCCGTTTACGGCGAGAGTGAGAGTCAGGTTCTGCATTACGAGAAACATGGTCTACCTCAGACTGCACAACAGACAATTTCCAGCGCATCAAATGAAATAAATCCACAGTCTGAGTATTAGAGTGCTCAGTCAAATCTTAAAGCTCGTCCAACATATCCCTCGTTCTAGTTACATCCTCCGAAACACTACCACATCCCTGTTTAATCTTAGTCAAATATGCCATATCCACGTAAGATCCTACCACATCGGAAACTATTACAACATTACCCTTAGGTCTCATAATCATCCCCGACCTAGTGAGATTGGTAGGATTGCCTGCGCTAGCGGCGACAGTGCGTAGCTGTCCAGCCAACCATCCCAGTATCCAGAATACCAAGACGCGCCTCACAATCCTTCCTACGACACCCATCTGAGGAACCAAACAAAACAAAAATATGACTAAAATGTACATGTAAAATGAATCCAAATTCATTCCCAAACTGTCTACCCACCATTGAGCAACAAAATTACCTCCCTCTTTAACAAAAGCAACATTACTCGATCTTAAATTATATTTATGAGCACCATTTGTCTTTTTAGGCCGTTTACGTCCCCTAACATTCCTCGGACTCATCGGTTTGTGTTCAACAGAAATATCTTCATAACCAGGTAAATTGCGTATAACACGTTTCAAATGATTCATATGAGCCCTTTTCTCAACGCCCTTTTCTAACTGTTTTATAACAGTACTATTCCTGTCGACTGAAATTACGCGGTAAGGACCCTCGAAAACAGGTTGTAATTTATCTTTGGCGTAAAATTCCCTCAAATAAACAAGATCCCCTACAACAATATTAACATTCCTCTTACGTTTATTCGCTACGTCCATCATGTCTTCCTTTGATTTCGAAAGAGAACTGGGTAAAGTCTTATATATAGACCGAAAATTATTCAAGTGATACAACACGAATCATCGCAGTTATAAACAGGAGAATTAGACTGAACTAGCGAATTATGCGGAAGTCTCATGTATCTACGAAAAACAATCAAATAAGGCGAATCCGCAATTGAGGAATTTATCGAACAATTTAGTGTTGATTCTGCAAAGTGCAAAACTGAATCCCATGTACTCGTATCACGATCTAATAATAAGCCGTGAAGAGCACGGATAAGAGATTGATTAGCGCGTTCCGCCAAGCCATTAGACTGGGGTGAATGAGGACAAACAGTAACATGATCTATATTATATTCATCGCATAGTTTCGTCATACTAGGATTATAAAATTCTGTACCATTATCAGTTATAATTGTATGAGGACAACCAAATTTACACACGACGTCCGCTAAACATTTATTAGCGACCGATTTCGCCTCTTTATCCTGCAACACCGATAACACGACATACCGTGAAAAGTGACAAATAGTGAACATAATGTATTGACTTCCGGCGTCAGTCAGTTTAAGTTTCAATAAATCTTTAGCAACCACATCGAAAGGATACGCCGGAATCGGATATTCCCCGATTTTCACTTCCGGGCTCAACTTTGGTTTAATAGTGGTACATGTAGAACACCAGTCAATATATCTATCTATCTCACTTTGGCGCCCAGTACCACTTGCCTCCATCATATACAGTCGGTGTAAGAAATATTATGTTTACTAATATGGGTAGTTGTATTAAGGTTATAATTGTGAGATATACTTTAAATAATGTATTCTAGTGTTTAAGTAATTCATGGAGTAATAGTTGGATATATTGGAGTATCTAACACGCTCCCCTTAAAGATAAGAGACATAATTTCTTCCACTGAAATTACCCCCAAATAAAATATAATAGAAAGTGATTATAGTATCAAGAATACATTTTCAGGTTTTGTGATTTTTTTTTAAATTTTTTTAAAATTATTTGAAGTTTGTAAATTTATTATATAAAAGGGAATTTAAAATTAAGAACATCTGGAAGAAAAATGTACATAAGAACATTATAAAGAGATTATAATTTTAGTATTATATACACATATAAGTGGACCCATACCCTAAACAACAAAGACATAAGAGCAACTCGAACATAACTGAAGCAATGTAGAGAAAGTTTATCATCCTTTCGATAGGATCCACCAATGACTACACCACTTTGTCAATGTCTTTGATCGAAATTTTTACCCAGTCATCAGTGGTTTTGAAATATGAATAATAAATATATATTTAAATTATATTATAAATATATAATAATATCCAAGTGAATATTAAAATTAAAATTGATAACTCGTGTTTCAAGAGTTATAATACTAGATTTCAACATTGATAACACTGTGATGAATTTGTAGATGTAGAGTGCAACTCATTTTCAATATAGATAAACACTACGTTGAAGCTTATACTAAGGAAAAGAAAGAGATAGGTAATATCTTTGAACTCTGGTTTTCAAAACGGAATACCAAGGAAAGAAAATTAAACCAATCAGATAAGCAATATGCAAATAACAAATACAATGTGCAAAATAGATATACAGTATACACAATAAAATTGATATAGAATATATCAAAAGCAAATGCTGAACATAGAAAACCTGAAAAAGAACAATTCCAATATACAAATAAAATTTATGCAAAGTAAGTTAAACACGGAATCGTACCAACAAAAATGCCACAGGTCTGTTTACAGGCCTCTACTGCCTTACATATAATGAAAACAATTGATGGTCTAGCATTTTGAATCATCTCAATCCTTGTCAACCTACCATCAATGATTACAAGGAAAATGATAATGAAAATAAGCACGACAAGACCAGTGAACAGTGGCAGAGGGTAGACGTACTCAGGGCGAACGAAATGCATGAACGACAACGTATCCATGGATGTGTTAATCAGTTCCAAAGTTTCAATCTCACGCGAAATTATCATGGGCAATGAAAAGTTGTTCGTAATATTTACTTCAGACGGAATGCTAGCAAACAGAATATCATGTTCCGTGAACGAAAGCATGTGAGTGAAAGATGGGTAAATAGTAAGATATGACGAAACCAACAGACACGAGTCCCTTACATAAACTTGGCCAATACATGATTTATGAAAGGGTGCACGGTCCGGGCAAGTAATTAGTAATTCTGAAGCATTCACAAAATAAAGAAAATTAGTATTAATTACGTGAACATGAAAAAATGGGTGAAATTGAACCGGAGTGAAATTACAGTTATTCAGGATATCGGCATTGCCCATAATAGCCTGAACGCATTTGTTAGACCTCATTGGCAGTAAAGGAACGGCAGACGCTGGGCAAATAGTAAACAAGCCGAGAGCCGTCTTACATAACGCTGACTGACAGTGGTTTGAGGCCGAATTCTGGACGTCGCCGGCACTGAAAACCACCCAAGCTCCACCGCGGCTAACTCACAACAATTCTCTTCAGCCTAGCATACCACAGAGGCACTGCAGGCAGTTGTATCTTTCCTTGGTTTGAGTGAGGATATACGATACAGCCAGGCGTGACATTGAAGAGGTAACGTGTTACTGGAGGTCTTAAGTGCATATTTCTATCCATAAAATTATACCAATCTTAATTCAATACATTCATTCAATTGTATAATTCATTTTTTTTTTATCACTGCCTTTTAATTAATTAATTAATTTGTGCAAAATAAGGTGTATTTAGATTCAAGATTTATTGTGCGTTTTTTTTTTTTTTTTTACAGGAATTATTTACTATACAGAATTATATGGGAGGATTTTATATATTGTATGTTTATCAGGTGAATTTTCCACATGTCATTAAAACGACTGTTTAAAAAAAGGCCTAAGGTTCCCACTATCAATCCAGTTGATCCCGAATTATCTGATATTGCTGAGGATAGCGGAGACGATTTTTCGGACGATTATTGGAGTGATTTTGATAATCATTATTCAGAGATTGAATCTCAAGCAAATCCGGCTTTTACGGGATCTCCACCTTTGTATCAAAATGTTAATCAGAGTGTGTTAAGAAGCGGGACTTTCCGAGATACGACCCCCACCTATGTGGAACCATTGCCTAGTATAGTCATTCCCACACCTGAAAATAACGTCATTATGTCGGGTAACGAACCGCAGGCTTTTCATTTAACCTGTTAAGCGCTAAATAGCCCTAGGAGCTAGGGTAGTTATTTGTGTATTTCTAGCCTTGGATTCTGACAGAATTCGTTATATTTACAATATAGACCATTATTTGTTTTCGGTATGCTTTTATTTTACATATATGATGTATATATGAACCTTCAAGAGTGCTAAAATAAGTGGGAAAAGCATTTGGGTGGTGAAAAACGAAGATATTGGCCACCCGGTCGTAATGTCAGGCGAGAGAGAGCTACAGTCAACCCTCCTCTCTCGCTGTCTGTGAGGTAACTGAGACAAGCGGGGCGGTGTGGGCTGGTGTCTGGGTGTTACATATCGATCTTTTCTGCAACCCACTTGTGCTACATTATCGCGGGAGAGAAAAATAACCGATAAATGATGATAATAAGAGGGAAAATAGGTGATAATTGAGGAGGGGAGGGAGGGGGGAATAAGGTGGGGAAGGAGGGGAGGGGGGTGGGTGAGATTTACATGGATGAGTACTGGAGGGGAATTATCTCACCTAGAGACAAATTTTTTTTTTTTGATAGGCCCTTTTTTTTTTTGGAAAGCTTTTTTTATGGTCCTGCTTCCGTGAGGCCTATCGCGTTCCCTATA
Organism: Lithodes maja; assembly: GCA_037953745.1. Lineage (NCBI taxonomy): Eukaryota > Metazoa > Arthropoda > Malacostraca > Decapoda > Lithodidae > Lithodes > Lithodes maja. The sequence continues at coordinate 27,949 of JBAKBP010002785.1, read as the reverse complement.
GGAAGCCTTCCGTGAGGCCTATCGCGCTTGCCGGGTTAAGTGTCACCCATGGCCAAGCCGTGAAACTTTTCACTGGGTTGGAAGAACACAGAAATATTTTTTTCAGTTTTGGATGATGTAGAGACGGAAATTGCAGCAAAGGGTATCACACAGGAGAAGGCCAAAATTGAAATTTTTCGCTCGAAAATTGACAAAGGGAATACTCCAGCTGGGTACCTTTTGGCTTGCGATGACCTCATACATGCTAAGACTTACGGTGAGTTCAGGCTAGAATTCCTAGAGAAGTTTGGATCATCAGCTAAGGGGGAATTTGCGAAATTCCATGATTTCGCCGATCAGCTATTGAAGCAAAAGAAAAATCTGTTAGTAGATACATTATTGGCGCAGTGTTCACAGTTCGCGAATAGTATGTCGCAGGATTTAGTTCGTCACTCCTGGTTTGAGGACAGTAAGATAACAATAGGACAGCTGAGCAAGTTACTGGGGTATGTTATGCTGGTTAGTGCTTTACCAGACACCGTGAAACCGATGGCACGACGTATCGAGTTCCCTCCAACAATGTCTCTCAATAAATTCTCGAAGGAACTTAGGAAGTCTTGTGATACTAGCGGTGTAACCACCGAGCAAATTCAGTTCTCGTGTGCTGCCGTTAGGAATTCCCTACCTGTTTCCCCAGCTCAACCTGGGCCTAAACAGAATTTCCCTAAACAGAGTCAACCAAATAAGAACTCTCAACCACATAGAAATCCCCAGCAGTTTTCCTCAAACAGTTATTTTCCCAAATTCCATAAACTTGCACAAGTAAGTCAGAGTAGACAGAGTTACAGCTCTCAAACATGGAACCATCAATCGCCTCGTTATCAGGGGAATGGTGGTCGACCGCGGGCCGCATGCGGAGGCGGTCAGGGCGCGCAGAGACCTGCGATAATGGCTACCGGCGCATCTGGTCAACACAGGGATTTTATGTGTTTTTATTGTGGGGGACGGGGTCACATTGTTCCTCATTGTAACATCAAGGCCAAGGAGCTATATGAATATACGGCAGGTAAGCAACCTTTCTGTCGTAGATGCAAGTGTAATGATCACAGGACCGGAACTTGCCCGGAAGTGAAGGTAGATTTGGACGATTGGAAAGCCAGTCACCCTAGGTCGGGGGAAGCTTACGATCACTCCCAAGCAAACGTAACGTAAAACATCAATGTACACAAACTCCGGAATGTCCTACGTTAATGATAAGTGCCCTTATGCATTCACCTGACTAGTTCATTTTGAAGTCATGTGTAAATAATACAGATATAAGTGTTTTAATTGATACAGGTTCACTTGTGAACCTAATGTCTAGCTCTGTCTTTAACAAAATTGAATCATGATGATTCGTTTAAACTTGAATTCCCCGATGTTAATCTTCAGAGTGTTTCAGGGGATAATATTTCAATATTGGGGGTTACATACTTACCGTTAGCATTGCATGAGGACTTGGATTTAATGACGGAGAAAGTGTACGTTGTTCAGGGTTTAAACATCTCTTCGGACCTTCTGTTAGGTTTTAAGACAATGAAGGCCCGTAAATTTATTTTAAGTCTAGAGATGAATGGTGTATCTATTGATGGTACTTTTATTGAGGCGTCATCTAGCTTCCCAGAAAATTTACAATTTGTATCAAGGGGTGTACGTAAGGGCGTCGTGGAGAGTGATAAAACCTTTCAGGCGAAGCGTCGTACATCTGGTAGGAATATCGGGGGAGGTAGATGCCGACTCGCCCACACTACCAACCCCGCTCTTCCCGTTGTCGAGATTAAATTGCATGATTATTTAGAATAATCTATGGGAGATTCTGATATTCTAATTCATTGTAATACTATTGTTGAACCGCATTCTGCGAAGGTTGTTAATGTTTATGCGAACAATCTTAAGAGTACAGTAAATTCTGTTGTATTATTACCCGATTCCTCAGCGATCAAGGGTATTACGTTCGCTCAAGCGTTACATGAGGTGGATGACACCAATGTTTTCCAAACTCTCATTTTAAATACCACAAATGGCTTATTGAAATTATATGCGGATACGAAGTTATGAAATGCTTCCTGTGTACCTTGTAAATTCGAAGAAATTAATTCTCTTCCAGTGGCTTCAGTGCGCACAGGGAACTCTCCTGGTATGGAGGATAGAATGCGTAAGATTTACGAGGATTTACAAGGTACCGACTTTCCTGAGGCTCAGGGTCCGCTTAAGGCGTTATTGAGGGAATTTAATGAGTCCGTACATTTGAAAGGGGACGCTATGGGGTTTACTGACATTATGGACCATAAAATTGTGTTGAGTGACAAGGATCAGAAGCCCGTTTACCTGTCTATGTATCGCTTATCGCACAGTCAACGGGAATTGACTGATAAACATGTTTCAAATTTACTTTCTCAGGACGTAATTCAACCATCAATGTCACTTTGGCGATCACCTCTTTTCTTAGTTCCGAAGAAGGCGAAGGGGGAGTTTAGAGTCGTGGTGGACTTTAGAAAACTTAATACCATTACGGAGACTGATCATTTTCATATGCCGGCGATACCGGAAATTCTTGCTAGTTTGGGTACGAATAACAAGGTCTTTTCAACCCTCGATCTTTCGAGTGGGTTTCATCAAATTGGGTTATCACCGGAATCAAGGCAATATACAGCATTTAATTCTCCTTCCACGGTCCGGGCAAGTAATTAGTAATTCTGAAGCATTCACAAAATAAAGAAAATTAGTATTAATTACGTGAACATGAAAAAATAGGTGAAATTGAACGGAGTGAAATTACAGTTATTCAGGATATCGGCATTGCCCATAATAGCCTGAACGCATTTGTTAGACCTCATTGGCAGTAAAGGAACGGCAGACGCTGGGCAAATAGTAAACAAGCCGAGAGCCGTGTGACACAACGCATGAACAGTGGAGGAACTCAGTAACGAATAGTAATCATCTGTATACTTCCCTTTCGAAACTAGCAAATTCTCGGCAGGGAAATTAATAGTGAGCAAGGACGTGAGATTATTACGTATATATTATTAGAGTTTAAATAGGAATTGGCTGTGTGTGTTTCCTATATATATACACTAGGGGATCTATTCAATGGTATGATCAACTTAAAATTGGCTAAACAATGTGAATTACAACAAAGTTTATCCCCTATCTGAATACCACCCGCAACCACGGCTGATAGAAACTTGGAAATATGAACCTGTAATGCAAAGTTTTCTGTGCCACCGTCGTATTCATGTACTGTATGTTTTCACCAACCCACCAATTAATTTACAAATAATCCTAACTAGTGAAATCAATGAAAGTAATGAATACAAGTGGAACTCCAAGGACTCGAACCTAGGATACTCACACCGTCGTATGCCAGAGGAGATCTCATTGCTATACCCTGTTTCAAATAGGTAGTACACACATCGTGAACCCTAACCTCTGTAACTAAAAAAGGACTATCGTGAATAGGATGCATATGTTCACACCTACTCCTTGGTTGACCCTTCCCAAATGGTAGAAATATTAGCTCTATTACTCTAGGGGAGGTGTGGCGGAGTGCTCTTGCCACTGGACTGGTAATCCAATGGACTCGGGTTCAAATCCCAATATGTCAATGGGAAGATATTATTGGGATGAAATTTGTGCTGTACCTAGTATCAGTGCATTACCACAGCACACCGAAATGCCAAAAAAATACCCTCATTGTTCCCTGATTAAAATAGCATTGTATGAATATTCCCATATTCAAAAATATGCTACAGGGGGCAATGCCTAGTGAGTTAATTGCTCAATAGGTGGCGTTCTGAGAGTGAGGGTCCGAGTGTGGGGGATGAGACTGTGAAGCACAGAGGCGAGACAGCTTCAGAGATGGGATTGCTACGAGCTGGGGTGCTTCACATGTCTCACTCCCTAGACTGGAACAAGACCTCACGGGCCTCACCATGTTTAGCGGTAGAGTGTAAAGGCTATCAGCCTATGCCCGAGAGGGAGTCGTTGGAATATAGAACAAAATAAACAATATCGTTTGTGAGTTATAGAGGCTGTTGGTCAAGAGTGTTGGCCTACTCACTTGGCACAGGGTATAGTTTCACCTTTCTACTTGTATCTACGTCTGTAGGTGAACAAGTCCAAGCCAAACACATTGTTGCAAATGTAGATATGGCATACCAAATGAAAGATAAAGAGACGAGACATAAATATATAAATAGGAAAATGGATCAAATCATACTAGTCTGGTAAAGGTAGATAGAGATAGACAGACAGATAGATAGAGAGGTAGACAGATAGATAGATAAATGTACAAATATATAGAGGGTGAATTATCTAGCACAGAGGCAGACCATTCCATGTAAATAATAACAATAATAATAGATGGAGGATGGACCACCAACCTTCAATATTATACCAGACAACAGAGATACACTTACTTGTATATACATACACAAACAGTCACACACACACACACACACACACACACACTTCTGCTGTGCTAACCTCTTCTTCCACCTTTCTTCTGTTATCATACTAAAACTATTTCCTAACCAACTCGGTAGGATCATAAGGTCTGTGTGGCTTCTCTCTCTCTCTCTTTGGTGTCACTGTACGTTATAAGCTTCTTACCCACCTACCTACTTACTTACTTACCATCATAAAAACACATCTATACCCAACGGGGGTATACTTATACTTACCTACCAGTCAACCATCCCTCTCCTTAAACTACCTACCAAACAACCAACCTACTTACCTACCAGTCAACCAACCCTCTCCTTAAACTACCTACCAAACAACCAACCTACTTACCTACCAGTCAACCAACCCTCTCCTTAAACTACCTACCAAACAACCAACCTACTTACCTACCAGTCAACCAACCCTCTCCTTAAACTACCTACCAAACAACCAACCTACTTACCTACCAGTCAACCAACCCTCTCCTTAAACTACCTACCAAACAACCAACCTACTTACCTACCTACCAGTCAACCAACCCTCTCCTTAAACTACCTACCAAACAACCAACCTACTTACCTACCAGTCAACCAACCCTCTCCTTAAACTACCTACCAAACAACCAACCTACTTACCTACCAGTCAACCAACCCTCTCCTTAAACTACCTACCAAACAACCAACCTACTTACCTACCAGTCAACCAACCCTCTCCTTAAACTACCTACCAAACAACCAGCCTACTTACCTACCAGTCAACCAACCCTCTCCTTAAACTACCTACCAAACAACCAGCCTACTTACCTACCTACCAGTCAACCAACCCTCTCCTTAAACTACCTACCAAACAACCAGCCTACTTACCTACCTACCAGTCAACCATCCTTCTACGTAAACTATCTACCAAACAACCAGCCTACTTACCTACCTACCAGTCAATAAACTCTCATCAAAACAACCAGCCTACTTACCAACCAACCTACCTACTTACCAGTCAACCTATTTATCAACCACCCTACTAAATATACCAACCAATCAGCCTATTTACTTACCTACTAACCAAACAACCAGCATATTTACCTACCTAATAGTCAAACAACCATCCTACCTACCAACCAATCAAACTCTCATCCAAACAACCAGCCTTTTTACCTACCTAATAGTCAAACAACCAGCCTACATACCTACCTAATAGTCAAACAACCAGCCTTCTTACCTACCTAATAGTCAAACAACCAACCTACATACCTACCTAATAGTCAAACAACCAGCCTTCTTACCTACCTAATAGTCAAACAACCAGCCTTCTTACCTACCTAATAGTCAAACAACCAACCTACCTACCAACCAATCAAACTCTCATCCAAACAACCAGCCTTCTTACCTACCTAATAGTCAAACAACCAGCCTTCTTACCTACCTAATAGTCAAACAACCAACCTACCTACCAACCAATCAAACTCTCATCCAAACAACCAGCCTTCTTACCTACCTAATAGTCAAACAACCAGCCTTCTTACCTACCTAATAGTCAAACAACCAACCTACCTACCAACCAATCAAACTCTCATCCAAACAACCAGCCTTCTTACCTACCTAATAGTCAAACAACCAGCCTTCTTACCTACCTAATAGTCAAACAACCAACCTACCTACCAACCAATCAAACTCTCATCCAAACAACCAGCCTTCTTACCTACCTAATAGTCAAACAACCAGCCTTCTTACCTACCTAATATTCAAACAACCATCCTACCTACCAACCAATCAAACTCTCATCCACACAACCAGCCTTCTTACCTACCTAATAGTCAAACAACCAACCTACCTACCAACCAATCAACCTATCAAACTCTCATCCAAGCAACCAACCTTCTTACCTACCTAATAGTCAAACAACCAACCAAACTACCAACCAATCAACCTATCAAACTCTCATCAAAACAACCAGCCTACTTACCTACCTACCAACCAACCTACCTACTTACCAGTCAACCTATTTATCAACCACCCTACTAAATATACCAACCAATCAGCCTATTTACTTACCTACTAACCAAACAACCAGCATATTTACCTACCTAATAGTCAAACAACCATCCTACCTACCAACCAATCAAACTCTCATCCAAACAACCAGCCTTCTTACCTACCTAATAGTCAAACAACCAGCCTACATACCTACCTAATAGTCAAACAACCAGCCTTCTTACCTACCTAATAGTCAAACAACCAACCTACATACCTACCTAATAGTCAAACAACCAGCCTTCTTACCTACCTAATAGTCAAACAACCAGCCTTCTTACCTACCTAATAGTCAAACAACCAACCTACCTACTAACCAATCAAACTCTCATCCAAACAACCAGCCTTCTTACCTACCTAATAGTCAAACAACCAGCCTTCTTACCTACCTAATAGTCAAACAACCAACCTACCTACCAACCAATCAAACTCTCATCCAAACAACCAGCCTTCTTACCTACCTAATAGTCAAACAACCAGCCTTCTTACCTACCTAATAGTCAAACAACCAACCTACCTACCAACCAATCAAACTCTCATCCAAACAACCAGCCTTCTTACCTACCTAATAGTCAAACAACCAGCCTTCTTACCTACCTAATAGTCAAACAACCAACCTACCTACCAACCAATCAAACTCTCATCCAAACAACCAGCCTTCTTACCTACCTAATAGTCAAACAACCAGCCTTCTTACCTACCTAATAGTCAAACAACCATCCTACCTACCAACCAATCAAACTCTCATCCAAACAACCAGCCTTCTTACCTACCTAATAGTCAAACAACCAACCTACCTACCAACCAATCAACCTATCAAACTCTCATCCAAGCAACCAACCTTCTTACCTACCTAATAGTCAAACAACCAACCAAACTACCAACCAATCAACCTATCAAACTCTCATTCAAACAACCAGCCTTCTTACCTACCTATTAGTCAAACAGCCAACCAACCTACCAACCAATCAACCTATCAAACTCTCATCCAAACAACCAACCTTCTTGCCTACCTAATAGTCAAACAACCAACCTACCTACCAACCAATCAACCTATCAAACTCTCATTCAAACAACCAGCCTACATACCTACCTATTAGTCAAACAACCAACCTACCAACCAATCAACCTATCAAACTCTCATCCAAACAACCAGCCTTCTTACCTACCTATTAGTCAAACAACCAACCTACCAACCAATCAACCTATCAAACTCTCATCCAAACAACCAGCCTTCTTACCTACCTAATAGTCAAACAACCAACCTACCTACCAACCAATCAACCTATCAAACTCTCATCCAAACAACCAGCCTTCTTACCTACCTATTAGTCAAACAACCTACCTACCAACCAATCAACCTACCATTCAACCATCAAGCTTACAAATCAAGCATAACCCCCCCCCCCCCCCTTCAAGATATTTTTTTAAATTTTTAGATAGAATAATATCCTGGCCAGAGGCCGGTTTCTCTTAAATTACAGGCTCGCTATAGCTCGCTAGGAAAATATCGACACTTAAATGACACGATAAGTCTTAATATTAACAAAGAAATAGGGTGAAAGGTCTTAAAATCGCAACACTAATGGGCCAAACGTCATAAAATCTGAAAAAATAATGGGGCTAAGCATGAGGAAGAAGGTGGACCAGAAAAACGGCCCATCTCCCCTTAACCTGCCAGCCAACCAAGACCACCACAACCAGTAACAGTATTTACTGGGGGTTGACTACACATAATTGACACCCTTCTACAATATACACACACTGACATAGATTAGATAAATAGGAAGATTGATAGATATATACTGTATAGCTAAATAGATAGGTAAATATAGATATAAATATAAACAAATAGATAGATATACATAGATATAAATATAAAGATAGATAAATAGGTAAATAGATATATACACAGATAAATAGTAGCTAGAAAGATAGACAGATAAATAGATAGCCAGATGATAAATAGACAAAATAGATAATCCACTCGTGTACATACCAGTCAATTTCAGTAAGAGTATTTACATTGTGGTTGCCTAGAGATAATTGCCACCCTTCTACTACACACACACACCCACACACACACACACACACACTCACTCAAACTACTGACATGCACATTGGTTTACATGATTACATGAACACACACACACACACAGCCCGTAGCCTAGTAGGTAGCGCTCTCGTCTCACACACGAGGGGTCGGGGGTTCAATCCCAGACCGGGCGGAGACAAATTGGGCTTGTCTCCTTTCATGTGTTAGCCTCAGTTCACCTAGCTGTAAATAGGTACCTGGAATAAGTGGACGACGTTGTGACGTCCCATCTGGGGTTGGCAAAAATGGTACAAGGCGAGATGGGTATCATATGGTTCACCTAAGCTGATGGCTACCTAAGCCTTCGGGCGAGACGGTACCGTCTATAGTGAGAATGGTACCATACAGATCCACCCTAAGCCTTTGTTTCCGATGTCGCCAATTGGCTAAATACAGATTACACACACATCCACAGCCATTCCAACAGTACATAAAACACTTAACATGCATTTCACGCAATACATTCCCAGTTAAGGAGGCGCGATAATAATGAGCTTAGCTCGCATTGCGTGGATTCCCCTTGACGAACAAGTAACTGAGTAACTGAGTAACTGAGTAACCTACACACACAGGCATAAATTCGCCTCATTGCATATATACACAAATTACACCACACAAACACACACACACGTAGTCTCACACACACATGCATAACTTTACCTCACTGAATAATTATATACACAAGTTACACCACACACTCGCTTCTTCCTCTGACAAAGCTAAACTCTTCGCTCAAACTTTTGCTAGAAACTCCACCTTGGATGATTCCGGTGCTATTCCTCCCTCTCCGCCCTCCTCTCTCTTACTTATGCCTAATATCCTAATCTCTTCTAAAGATATACTTTCTACCCTCTCTGGGCTTAACACTAATAAGGCGTACGGTCCGGACGGTGTTCCTCCTGTTGTTCTCAAAAACTGTGCTTCCGTGCTGACTCCCTGCCTAGGCAAACTCTTTCGTCTCTGTCTATCCTCTAACGTCTTCCCTTCATGCTGGAAGTTTGCTCACATTCAACCTGTCCCAAAGAAGGGTGACCGCTCTCAACCCTCCAACTATCGTCCAATTGTTCTTATCGCTTGTCTTTCTAAAGTTTTTGAAACTATTCTTGCTTCCAAATTTCTTAAGCATTTCTCTTCTCATAATCTGCTCTCAGATCGCCAGTATGGCTTCCTTAACCCGGGAACTGCGGGGAGACTCTTAAGAGTTCCCCCGGCGGACTGCGGGAAGACTCTTGAGAGTAAGTAAAATAAAAAATCAACTTTTGACATCGAAAAAAAAAAAAAAAAAATTTATTTTTTTAATTTTTTTTTATTTTTTTGGCCCCTGGGCCATGCAAAATCTCAGTCCTCTACCTCCCCTCCTTCCCCACTTTCCTCCTCTCCTTCAGTTATCACCTATTTTCCCTATTATTCCCTTATTCTGAGGTATATTTTCGTGCTAACATTAGCGAGTTGCAAGCAGGGTGTTGTCATCACTGATGGCAAGCGAGTGCAAGAGAGAGAGAGAGAGTATCGATCGACTGTGTCTCAGTGGCCTTGGGGGAAATTGGCGGGAAAGCAGTTTGCCTCACCCATACATTATACAACTCGCGGGCTATATCTCCGATTTTGACCATCCAAACTCTGTTTTCACTCGTTTTGTTGTTGTTTCAGGTTAATACCTTTATAATCAACCCATAATAGGTGCATATGGATAATTATTAATGCTATTAATGGTACAATGAATATTTTAGTGACGGAAACACCTCAAATACGTCAGCACAGGGGGACGTTTTCAATTACCCCCATGCGCACTTGTTAGGTTAAGGGTCGCTCTACTGGTGATCTTCTTTCATATCTTACCAACTCTTGGTCATCCTCCTTTCGGGACTTCGGTGAGACTTTTTCTATTGTACTAGACATATCGAAAGCCTTCGATAGAGTCTGGCATAAATCTTTAATTTCTAAACTACCCTCCTTCGGTTTCTATCCCTCCATCTGTGCCTTTGTCTCTAATTTCCTTTCCGGCCGTTCCATAGCTGCGGTTGTGGACGGCCATTGTTCACTTCCTCACCCTATAAACTCCGGTGTTCCTCAGGGCCCTGTCCTATCTCCTATTCTCTTTCTAATTTTTATAAATGATCTCCTTAACTGTACCTTAATTCCCATCCATTCATACGCAGACGACTCAACCTTACACTACTCCATTAGTTTTCAGAACGCCCCAACCAGCAATCCCTCAACGACAAACGTAATGAAGCCATAGAACTCTTAAATTCTGATCTAAATACTATTTCCAATTGGGGCAGAGAAAACCTTGTTAACTTTAATGCTTCCAAAACCCAATTTCTCCATCTATCTACCCATCAGGATCTCCCAGCAGACTATCCCTTATTCTTCAACAATACAAAAATCAACCCTTCATTTCTCTCAATATTCTTGGTGTCTCTTTTTCTTCTGCTCTCATTTGGAAGGACCATATTACCAGTCTTGCTAAGGCAGCCTCCCAGAAGCTGGGTGTGCTCAACCGCCTTAGGGGGTTCTTTTCCCCTGCACAGCTTCTTGCTCTGCACAGGGGCATAGTGCGCCCTTGTATTGAGTATTGTTCACATGCGTGGGGAGGTTCCTCTCACACCGCTCTCCTAGACAAAGTTGAAAGGAAGGCCTTTCGTATCATTAACTCCCGTCCACTCACCAACTCTCTGCAATCTCTCTCTCTCCGCCGCAATGTTGCATCTCTCTCGCTATTCTATCGCTACTATAATAATCAGTGTTCCTCAGAGCTATCCCAGTGCATACCACCTCCTTTACGTAGGGCACGTGGTACCCGTCTTGCAACTCAATCCCACCCCTACTCTGTGCAACTCTCCAACCCAAGAGTGAAACTTTACTCTCAAACTTTCTTCTACTCAACATCTGAGCTCTGGAACTCTCTCCCAGACTCAGTCTTTCCCTCTTCCTATGACTTAAATTGCTTCAAACTCTGTGTGTCCAGGCATTTTGGCTCGAACGTCCCTTGATTTTGGCCCTGTCACTCTTTCAACTATGGGGGAGGCACTCGCTATAGGCAGTTATGCCTTTTGCCTCCCTCAATCACATTGAAAAAAAAAAAAACTCACACACATTAATCTACCGCATTGCATATACATACAAAGGAAGTACAAAGGAGTACAAAGGAAATCAAGCAACAACAGATCTAGTGACCCTTCTAGGCTGCTTGTCCTCCAAAACACTGAGGATCAAGTGTCCAAACAGTGGTTTAGAGTGGGTAAGGGAACATTGGAAAGGGAACTACTGCCCTGCCACTAACGTGGCAGGACTAGGAAGTTAGTAGGGGACATATGGGTTAGTAACTGAGGGGAGGATACAGTTATTCATTTACAAACGCAGTCAGTCGCGGGTTTGATGCGAGATATTTGTCTAGGCGGAATTTAAATGAATCAACGGTGCTGCAGTCTATAACGTCTCGGGGAAGCCCATTCCACAAGTTGACAACTCGATTGAAGAAGAAATTCTTAGATTCGTGCGAGTTAAAAGATTTACCAATAATTTTGCAACCGTTTCCCCGTGTGTAATTAGATTGGTCGATAGTGAAGTACTTACTACAGTTCATATTGTCGATGCCTTTGATGATTTTGAACACTTGAATTAAGTCGCCTCTTAATCTGCGCTGGGTTAAAGGAAATGGATTTAATTCTTTAAGACGCTCTTCGTATGGTTTGTTCTTTAGGCTAGGTATCATTTTGGTAACTCTACGTTGAACTCGTTCTAGCTTGTTTATATCTTTTTGGTAATAAGGGCACCAGGATTGAACGCAGTATTCCAGAAGAGGGCGGACTAAGGAATTGTAAAGGGTTAGGATAACTTCTTTGGATTTATGCTCAAATGACCTGCCTATAAAGCCAATTATTTTGTTTGCCTTCTTAACAACTTCTGAACATTGTTGACTCGGTTTTAGGTTACTCGATATTGTTACACCCAGATCAGTTTCTCTGTTTACATTCTTAAGCTGAGTGCCATTCATCGAATAGTTTGCTTTCTCATTTAGGTATCAGACATGTAGTACTTTACATTTATCCGCATTGAAACTCATTTGCCAAATTTGAGCCCAACATGACAATTTATCTAGATTGTGTTGCATATCGTCAACTTGTTCTTTTGAGAGTACGCTATTTGCAATTTTTGTATCGTCAGCAAATTTTGAGATTGTGCAGGTGAGACCCTCATCTATGTCGTTGATGTAAATTAGAAAGAGAATTGGTCCTAGTACCGATCCCTGGGGTACCCCGCCACTTACATTGGTCCATTTAGATGCCTTACCGTTTATGACTACCCTTTGCTTTCTGTTGCTGAGCCAATTTTCTATCCATTTCAACACACCATCTTGTATTCCATGCGCTATTAGTTTTAGCAGTAAACGTTTGTGGGGAACTTTGTCAAAGGCCTTTTGAAAATCAAGGTATATAACATCTACAGCTTTACTCTCATCGTGGAGGTTGAGGATATCATGGAAGAAGTCTAAGAGGTTTGTTAAACAGGAACGTTTTTTACGAAAGCCGTGTTGAGTATCTTTAAGTATGTTATTTTCCTCTAAGTGATTTACGAGTCTGTCTCGTATGACCGTTTCTAGCATTTTACATACAACTTAGGTTAAGCTAATTGGACGATAGTTACTGGGTAGGGATTTGCTGCCTTTTTTTAATATCGGTGTTACGTTGGCTAGCTTCCACTGATCAGGCATAGTTCCAGACTGCAAGGATTTATTGAATAGTAATGTCAGTGGTTTGGAGAGCTCATTCTTAGCTTCCTTTAGAACTCTAGGCGAGATTGTATCAGGTCCTGGCGTTTTATTTACCTTGAGTTTATCTAAACAATTCAATACTTCTCCCTCTGTAACGGTGATATTGCTTAGAACATCTGAATTATCAATCTGAATCGGCGATGGTGTAGGGATATCACTGAGGTCTTCTGTTGTAAAAACTGATGCAAAGAAGGTATTGAGGGCATTACTCATTTGTACTTCGTCTTTGGTGTATTCTCCTTTGTTATCGACTAACGGTCCAACAGTTGAAGTAACTACTTTTTTCTTTCTGATATAACTATAGAATTCTTTCGGGTTTGTTTTACTTTGATTCGCAATATGTAACTCTAAGGTCTTTTTACTTTGCTTAATTAACTTTTTGGCTTTGCGTCGTAGCTCTACAAATTTCACCCATTCTTCGTCATTTTGTGAGGATTTTAATCTATCATTAGCAAATTTTTTAGCAAGCAGGCAGTTTGAAATATCTTTATTCCACCATTTGGGCTTATTATTATGGCCTGGACGCCGTATTTTCGATGGTATGCAGTCTTGCACTGCTTTTAGGTAAGTGGTTTCGAATAACTTCCAAGATGTATTTATGTCGTTATTGTTAATTAAAAAGCTCCAGTCAGTTTCTTTAAACATAGCTCTAAGTTTATGGAAGTTTGCTTTCTTGAAATTAGGGACTTTTTCGATGCTACTATTTGGTTCGTTACTAGTAAACTTTAAAGTGAAAGTTATCGTACGATGGTCGCTGTTACTGAATTCATCACCAACATTCAAATTCTCTATCAATTCTTCTTTTGTTGCAAGTACAATGTCAAGAACGTTATTATCACGGGTCGGCGTTCGAACAAATTGATAAAGCGAACTCTCTTGCAAGTTCGTATACAAGTCATGTCCGGAGTGTGAAGTAAGAGTATCGCCCCACTTGGTCACAGGTAAATTAAAGTCGCCAAAAATTACGGTATCTTGTGAGTTACTTACATTTGCAATTTGTTCGTAAATTTCTCGGTCAGTTTTCACTGATTGAGCTGGAGGTCTGTATATTAACGCAAGTATTATTTTTGTACCTTTATTATTCTTTATTAGCACAAAAGATGTGTCGACGTTCACAATTTGAGGTTTTGACACGAGGGTCGGGTTAAGACTTTCTTTGATATAAAATAAAACGCCACCTCCATTTTTATTTATTCGGCTGTTCTCAAACATTACATAACCGGGAAGTGAATACTCTGCTAAAAAGTCTCTATCTTCTGTATTGAGCCAAGATTCTGTTATGCCAATCACATCATAATTTTCTGTAAACACTAGTTCCTCTAAATCTGAAAAATTATTGCGTATGCTACGAGCGTTTGCATAGAAAACCTTTAAAGTTGCGGTTTTAGAACTCGCAGAACGTTCTTTCATCGAATTTTTGGTTCTGGTCGGATCTACATTTACATTCATATGACGAATGATCTCTCTCTCTCTCTCTCTCTCTCTCTCTCTCTCTCTCTCTCTCTCTCTCTCCCACACACACACACACACGCATGCACAAATATTGCTCACTGAATATACTGTATATACACATTATATATACACACATTATATATACAGTTATACCTGCCCGAGAAGCGTATAAGGGATATTTTAGGTTGACAAAGGCTTTCTACGAGAACTGTGGTGGCCGATACCTTATGCCAGTTAGTAAGTGAAAGGGAAAAAAAGAAAGAGAGAAAATGTGTGAGAGAGAGAGAGAGAGAGAGAAGAGAGAGAGAGAGAGAGAGAGAGAGAGAGAGAGAGAGAGAGAGAGAGAGATAGAAAGAGTGTGTGTGTGTGGTAAAGAGCGAAAGAGTGAATGTGTGTAATTATAATAGGTCAAGTTAGGCTAGGTTAAGCAAGGTGAAATAGGTGTGACTGGTGTGACGCATGTCGAGTATGAGCATGCTGTACAGAACGCCCAGTCAGGCCCCACTCTCGCTAGGATCGTCAGGGCAGGAACTTTGGCTGTAGTCTGTGTAGAGTTTCCTAACTCAGTTTATGTGAACCGTTGTACTATAAGTATTATCATTATGTATTTTGTTTTCTTCTAAGTCAACGAGTTCTATTTTATATCATTAGATATAAGTATTGTGTGTGGGACTTGTATGTAATGATGAGAGGAGAGAGTGAGAGATATTACGTGGCGGGGGGTCAGTGAGTGCGCCACGCGGGCCGGTAGGCCTAATTCCCTCCTCCCTTCCTCCCTTTCAGCGCGTGGGAAGTTCTTTGTCGATCCCAGATTGAGAGAGAATATGACGTCATGATTGCCAGTGGGCGGTCCTTAAGTAGTTTGAGATATGCCGCTAGAGGGCCGAGTATAAAAAGAGAGGTTCATGCCACCAGCCATCAGAACTCATCAGGCAAAGCGACCTCTCATATCCCTTGCAACTATCCATATTCTTCCGACTGATGTGAACTTTCTCTACTCTCTGAACAGCCTATCTTCTTCCCTTCTCGTCCCTGTTTAACCTCCATGACCCCTTTGGTGCAGATTTAGTCAGCCAAAGTATTATCGCTTGAGTTCTCACGAGATAAGTGCCTGTTAGATAGCCTATTTTGGAAGGGTCAACTAGAATAGGATTGATTGATGTTTGTTGCACTCGTATATGTATTTCCCTGTGTACTATTATTCATGTTCCTGTTTTCTGCTGGTTTAGGTAATGCTAGACTGGGATAGGGTTCCTCGAGTTGTGATTTCCTATGAGTGCTAGGTTGGTTGAACCAGCACAATTGCAACGGAGACGTGGGAAGCCTAGGGGGTCTTTTTGATTGTGTACCGTGGGAGTTTAGCACTGTGTTGCGAGTGAGGGCTTTTGCCTGTGCCACCCAACACTGTGCTATCTCATTTGCTTGACTTTGAGAGGATCGCCAGGAGAGAACCAGATACTAGTGATCTGGATCTCTCAAGAGAGCATCCCGTCAATTACCGTAATTTGGCCGCACAGTCTTAAGGACCTCGCTAGGCTACGAGCCGCTTGCTCAGCCATTGTCTCTTAACCTTAGATATCCCAGCTAGACTTTGCTCGACCAGCAGATACAGTATAGTATTGAAGCTTCTCCTTATGTATATTATTGTTTAAGCACTATTGATTTCATGCGTGGCACGCTTAGCTACTTCAGAGATTAGTGGCCCACGAGCACAATCTTAGTAGGCTATTGCCAGTGCATTGTCGGAGTACTTCTTCTTAATGTTTGCCATATCCTATTGCTTATTCTTATAATTCTTCTTATGTCAATTTAAAGCCTTTAATTACCAGTGAGTTATTCATTAAATTGCTGTTCAAAATCCGATACTTACTTCTTATGAGTATTCGAGAAGCATCTAACTTATCAGAAGATTCCTTGCTTGATGCTCGAGGACTATTGTTTAACGTAACGTAATAGTGCCGATCCGAAGTAGAGGGTGGAGGACTTCTTAAGTTCTTAGTTCAAGGGTGGATTACTTCGGCTTCGGCCAACACTATTCTTTAGTGTTGTAGTACTTTCTTCTTTGTTTGATTGTTGACCAGACTAGATAACTCCCGTCTTGTTATTAGTCTGTTGTGTGAAACGCTAGTACCGAGTTCTTGTATACCCCGTTATAGCAGATAGAACTCTGGAGGGTAGTGGCGTTTTTTGTTCGGCTGGCAGTACTCTGGGGTTGGGATCGTGTGTTTCCGTTGTGGCAGCGAGCCATACTCGAGTCCTGTGTAAGAGCCCTAGTGTACCCGAGTGCCCGGTCGTAACAAATGGCGACCTTGCTTAGGATTTTGTGAACAGTATAATTTTTTTTTGCAGAGTTGTACAACATTTGTTTGTTGGTACTTTAGCGTACATATTGAAGAATATTTTTTTTTTGTAAGGCAATTAGGAGAGCATTTAAGAGACTCCAGTTAATTTAGTAATTAGTGCTTGCATAAGGGAGTTTAACACTTTTGTCTCGAGAATTTTTTGGTGAACTTCAGTATGTCGGGCCCTAGTATTGACGAGGAGCGAGAGATGCTATTTGAGGAGGTGCCGTTAGTAACTAGTGAGGAGGATGCTAGACTTTTTGTGAGTAAGCGGTACCACGTGACGGAGGAGAGGCTGACTGGGGTGAATGTTTATGGCTTGCACCTGATAGCCAAGGTTTTGGGTCTATCCAATGTAGGAGGGATGTCCAAGGGGGAGCTGATTTCCTGGGTGTTGCGTGGGCGACATGGGGTTTCGGAGGAGAGGGCGTTTGGGGGGGTTCCTCCCCAGATCCCCTCTCACTCGACTCCCACAGTGCCGTCCACTCAGTTGCCGGAGGTTAGCACTCTCCCACAGAGGGATGAGCATTGGAAGATTGGAGTGCCCTCGGGCGGTGCGTATGGTGGTTCCCCAGTTCTTGCCCCCCCTCCTTCAGTAGTGGCAGCTCCCTCTTCCGGCCTGTCTCCTGAGATGATATTTAAACTCGAGCTTGCTAAAATGGAGAATGAGGCTAGGAAGCAGGAGATGGAGAATGAGTCTAGGAGGCATGAGAAGGAGATTGAGGCTGAGACCAGGAGGCGGGAGGATGAGACTAGGAAGCAGGAGAATGAGACTAGGAGGCATGAGATTGAGGTCAGGAGGCACGAGGCTGAGCTTAGATACGACTCCGAGAAATATTGTGCTCAGATAGACTTAGATAAGACTCGTGCAGAGTCGACAGGGATTCGGATGGGCCGTGAGGGCCAAGTAAGAGAACAGTCCTTGTCCCACTTAGTCAAGTTGGTGCCGGCATTTAGTGAAACTGAAGTCACAGAATTTTTTAATCGTTTTGAGAAGAAGTGTAGGGAGCATAATTGGCCTGAAGAGAAGTGGGCAGCTCTGGTCTCCTCAAGACTTACGGGTAAGGGTCTGAAGGCTTATGATGCACTACCTTTAGAGTCTTGCATTGACTACCCAGTATTGAAGAGAGCTGTCCTACGGGCATACGAGTTGCAACCAGAAACATATCGATTGAAGTTTCGGGGTGTTACGAAGACTAGGGAGGCGACCTTTCTTGAACATGCCCGGGACTTAAAAGATGCACTTGCTAACTGGACACGTTCTGAGAAAGCTGAGACGGCCGAACAGTTGACTGAGCTGTTTCTGCTCGAGCAGTTTTATAAGTGTACAGGTGCAGATATGACTTTAACTATTAAAGAAAAGAACCCAAAAAACTCTACAGGAGGCAGCTGAGATGGCTGACCTCCGGCTATCGCTAATTCGTGGGTGCGGGTCTGCCCAGCGTAGTGAGGCAGGTAACAAGGGGCGTGACGCCCCACCCCCCCGAGTTAGTGATATACATTATGCAAACAAGTACAAGAGCTATGATACCAAGACTGACCACAAGACTAGCACCGTCCCATTTAAGAAGGGGCCGGGCCCTTCCCAGTACCAAGGGAAGCCCAGAGGGGAGTTGGAGTGTTATCATTGTCATGAAAAGGGGCACTTTGCAAGAGTCTGTCCTAGCAAACCACCTACAGCAGCTGTGTCTTTGGCCTGCAACATTGGTGTGTCTCCGAAGTTTTCTGAGTTTGCCCGGGGCAGTTCGTCAGAGGCTGAGGCACAGCCAATGCAGAAGCACCTGGGAGGCTCGAACCCTGCTCAGGATGCTTTTTGCGACCATAGAGGGCGGGGTTGCGTGATGTGGGCGGGGCGCAAGCATGGAGTAGAGGTCTTGCGTGATACAGGTGCTTCCCAGACTCTGATGAATAACTTGACTGGCTACCCTATAAATGCGGCTCGAGTGGTAGTGGTGCAGGGTATTAATGCAACTCGGTCATACCCGCTGGTGCGGTTGGAGTTGGAGGTGGATGGTGTGACACGTGAATTGGATGTCGGGATTGTGGAGAAACTGCCAGTGGAGGGCGTCGACCTTCTTCTCGGCAACGACTTTGCAATGCCCGCTTCTGAGGTTCTACCCTTAGTCGTTGCCGAGAGGCCGGCCGACGTGAGTGGGGGAGAACAAGAGTGGGTCGAGCGGTGCCAGACACAACCCATGGCGTGTGTTGTCACCCGAGCTCGGACAGCTAAAGTGTCACAGCCTAGTCCTCCGTCTTCAGACCAGCAGAGGAACGATCAACAGGAGGAGGCTAAAGCTGGAGTTGGTTTTAAGAGTTTTGACTCGGCGGCTCTCCTGGTTGATTTAGTATTGGCACCTATGTTAGAGTCTGGAGAGGCCCCAGGACCTGTCACAGCTAGTGAGGAGGTAGGGCCGGAAGAGACTCCGAGGCAGCAACGTTACACACAGAGAGAAAAAAGGGTTGCTCAGTTTGATATTGGGGAAGGACTTGGGTTGCTTCGGAAGCATCTAGACAGGTTGGCTCCCTCAGATATTTGTAAACTGCAGTTGGAGGATCCGGAAGTTCAGAAGTGTGGTAATGGTGCTGTCGAGATTAAACACGAGGACGGGGAAGCATGTCATGTGAACCTGTTGGAGGAGTTTGTGAGGCAACCACCTGAGCAGCCTACTGTCCCTGCGTTGGTCTGCCGCGGCCAAGGTGGAGAAGGAGAGGGGGGCAGTAGGGCACAGGTGGAGGAGAGTAGGGATTGTTATGTCTCGGCGGAGCCGTGGGCGGGGGACACGAGTCTGGTGGCTGTGGAAGCGCTAGAGCGCCTGCCTGAGCAGCAGTGTGCAGCACTCCAGCACCAGCTCGGTTCATACCCCACTGGTCGTGCCGAGCCCCTGAGTCTCACAACTCGGGCGGTGCAAGATGTTCCACGGGCAGGTCACGTGACTGTTGAGAGACCGTTAGCCTCGTTGTTTCGGTGGTTTAAGGTGGGCGACGAGGCTTTGGCATGGTTGCCAGGTCAGGGTCGACCCATGGCTGCCAAGGGTGGTGGTCAAAAGGAGGACATTGAGCAGATTGGTAAGGTCGGCTGTGGTATCGCAGTGCCCGGTCGTCGCATAGCCTCCCAATGTTGCTCTAGTCTAATGCAACAGCCCTACCATAGACCGACTGTATCTGGCCATGTCGCTGAAAGCGGTGATGCTGCGCAGGCAGATGTCGTCACAAGGAATGTGGGGGTGCGCATGTACGGTATCGGCGGGGAAGCCTTAGCAATAATGAACTGTGGGAGTGACTGCACAGGTGGTACTGATTGTCCCTCTCATGACCTGGCTGTTCTAGGGACGAAGGTGGAGAAGGAGGGAGACTACAGGTTAGAAGCTGCGGTCTCGGCTGGGTTGTGGGAGGGCACTAGGCATGTTGTTTGTGGAGACAGTGCAAGGCAGTTATTTACTAGGCTATGGCAGTACTTTCGCATGTTTGTTGCTTCTCCAGGCCTGATGTACGGGGTGGAATCCGACATGCAGGCTGGAGATAGTGCAAGGCTCAGTTTAATTCCCTACCGTATGGATCCTGCTCGACAGCCTATGGTGCAAGCGGAGCTGGATTACGTGTGGACGAAGGCTCTGAGGGATGAGGAATGTCGTGAGTGGTCGTTGCTTGTAGCTTTGTCCGAGCGTGCTGGAGAGGTATGTGGTTTTGTTGTGGACGGGAGTACCTACCAGTGCAGTGTTGTGCCTGACGGACTTGGGAATGCACCAGCAACGTGTCAGAGCCTGATGAATGAAAGTGAAAAGGACAATGATGCGCTGGGGCATTTCGAGATCTATGTTCCAGCCTATGGTCCGGTCGGTGTAGTTTACCCAGATCATTACCCTCTCGAGATCTTGGACCAGTTTCACAATCGGAATATGAGGCTGACCAGGTGGTCACTAAGGTTATTGGTATATAACCTGGACATAAGCCATATTGCCGGTTGTGACAACGAGGTTGCATGTGGTCGTTCAGGGGTATATGATCCTGGGTAGATTGACACACGGGTAGCCTCCTGCTTTGGTTTGAGTAGTATTTTGCGCTTGGTGCTTGTTGGCTCGCGGTTGTAGCCCAGCGTATTGGGTCGTAAAGCAGGATTGTTGAGCGTTTGGTATAGAAGAAAATAGGCTGCCCTTATAGTGCAGCCGGAAAAAAACATATTAAACTATAAAAATCATATAAAAACTCTTTCTTTTTGATGAAGATAATTGTATAAGTTTGTCATAGCCTATAAGGTTTGAGTAGTCCACGAACTATCAAACGGCTGAGCTGCTGTAAGCTCGCTCTGGGAGCATGATATTATGTCTTTTACTATTGTTGGGAGGAGTTATGAAATGTGAATTTTTTTTTTTTATATAAGATGTGTTTTAGTGATAAACTCAGCGTTGTTTTAGTGCCATGCGGTCGCTGGGTGTGAGGGGTTTGATGGGGTTCTGTATATCAGATTTTAGCTCAGGGTTGAGCAAGTAAAATCTTGGGGGAGGTGTGACGCATGTCGAGTATGAGCATGCTGTACAGAACGCCCAGTCAGGCCCCACTCTCGCTAGGATCGTCAGGGCAGGAACTTTGGCTGTAGTCTGTGTAGAGTTTCCTAACTCAGTTTATGTGAACCGTTGTACTATAAGTATTATCATTATGTATTTTGTTTTCTTCTAAGTCAACGAGTTCTATTTTATATCATTAGATATAAGTATTGTGTGTGGGACTTGTATGTAATGATGAGAGGAGAGAGTGAGAGATATTACGTGGCGGGGGGTCAGTGAGTGCGCCACGCGGGCCGGTAGGCCTAATTCCCTCCTCCCTTCCTCCCTTTCAGCGCGTGGGAAGTTCTTTGTCGATCCCAGATTGAGAGAGAATATGACGTCATGATTGCCAGTGGGCGGTCCTTAAGTAGTTTGAGATATGCCGCTAGAGGGCCGAGTATAAAAAGAGAGGTTCGTGCCACCAGCCATCAGAACTCATCAGGCAAAGCGACCTCTCATATCCCTTGCAACTATCCATATTCTTCCGACTGATGTGAACTTTCTCTACTCTCTGAACAGCCTATCTTCTTCCCTTCTCGTCCCTGTTTAACCTCCATGACCCCTTTGGTGCAGATTTAGTCAGCCAAAGTATTATCGCTTGAGTTCTCACGAGATAAGTGCCTGTTAGATAGCCTATTTTGGAAGGGTCAACTAGAATAGGATTGATTGATGTTTGTTGCACTCGTATATGTATTTCCCTGTGTACTATTATTCATGTTCCTGTTTTCTGCTGGTTTAGGTAATGCTAGACTGGGATAGGGTTCCTCGAGTTGTGATTTCCTATGAGTGCTAGGTTGGTTGAACCAGCACAATTGCAACGGAGACGTGGGAAGCCTAGGGGGTCTTTTTGATTGTGTACCGTGGGAGTTTAGCACTGTGTTGCGAGTGAGGGCTTTTGCCTGTGCCACCCAACACTGTGCTATCTCATTTGCTTGACTTTGAGAGGATCGCCAGGAGAGAACCAGATACTAGTGATCTGGATCTCTCAAGAGAGCATCCCGTCAATTACCGTAATTTGGCCGCACAGTCTTAAGGACCTCGCTAGGCTACGAGCCGCTTGCTCAGCCATTGTCTCTTAACCTTAGATATCCCAGCTAGACTTTGCTCGACCAGCAGATACAGTATAGTATTGAAGCTTCTCCTTATGTATATTATTGTTTAAGCACTATTGATTTCATGCGTGGCACGCTTAGCTACTTCAGAGATTAGTGGCCCACGAGCACAATCTTAGTAGGCTATTGCCAGTGCATTGTCGGAGTACTTCTTCTTAATGTTTGCCATATCCTATTGCTTATTCTTATAATTCTTCTTATGTCAATTTAAAGCCTTTAATTACCAGTGAGTTATTCATTAAATTGCTGTTCAAAATCCGATACTTACTTCTTATGAGTATTCGAGAAGCATCTAACTTATCAGAAGATTCCTTGCTTGATGCTCGAGGACTATTGTTTAACGTAACGTAATAGTGCCGATCCGAAGTAGAGGGTGGAGGACTTCTTAAGTTCTTAGTTCAAGGGTGGATTACTTCGGCTTCGGCCAACACTATTCTTTAGTGTTGTAGTACTTTCTTCTTTGTTTGATTGTTGACCAGACTAGATAACTCCCGTCTTGTTATTAGTCTGTTGTGTGAAACGCTAGTACCGAGTTCTTGTATACCCCGTTATAGCAGATAGAACTCTGGAGGGTAGTGGCGTTTTTTGTTCGGCTGGCAGTACTCTGGGGTTGGGATCGTGTGTTTCCGTTGTGGCAGCGAGCCATACTCGAGTCCTGTGTAAGAGCCCTAGTGTACCCGAGTGCCCGGTCGTAACACTGGTTTATAGCTCAATCCATTTAAGAGTCTATTTAACTACCAACCTACCTACCTGCCACACTATCTACCTTCTACCAACCAACCTATCTGTCTATCCACTCACCTGTCCCTCTGTCTCTGTTTGCTTGAAGGCCTTAGGGACTTCTGGTTCACATGATACCCACCACTCACTCTCACTCTCCTTCTCTCTCTCTCTCTTTCTCTCTCTTGCCCCAGAGGATGTAACTGTTGCCTATTTCATTGTCAAGCTGAATGTGTGTGTGTGTGTGTGTGTGTGTGTGTGTGTGTGTGTGTGTGTGTGTTTGTTTCTTTGTCTTTGTGTGCCGATGTCTGTCGTGAGTGTGGTTTATTTGTGTATGTATGTATGCATGTGCGTGTATGTGGCTGTACAGTATGTTTACATGTATCAATGTGTGTACATAATGGGCGGATGTGTGTGTGTATTTTACGTATTTGTGTTATTTTCTATGTGTTTTCGATCGACAAATTTCACACACTCATGCACCCACTCACTCACACATGCAGACACACAATTCTCAACGCACACACACATACATACCAACACAAACACACACACACATCCCAACGCACACACACACAACAACGCACACACATACCAACATAAACACATCCCAACGCACACACACACACAACAACGCACACACATAGCAACATAAACACATCCCAACGCACACACACACATACATACCATCACATACACAGCAACGCACACGTGTACACACGTACATACATTCCAGCTCAGATACGAGGCTCATTTAGTACACCACATTTTGTCCATAAAATAAAGTTTATGATATCCAGCACGTCCACACACACCACACACACACACACACACACACACACACACACACACACACCCACCCACCCCCATACACTCACTCACTCACTCAAACGGTTGCAAAATTATTGGTAAATCTTTTAACTCGCACGAATCTAAGAATTTCTTCTTCAATCGAGTTGTCAACTTGTGGAATGGGCTTCCCCGAGACGTTATAGACTGCATCACCGTTGATTCATTTAAACTCCGCCTAGACAAATATCTCTCATCAAACCCGCGACTGACTGCGTTTGTAAATGAATAACTTTATTTTATCCCCTCCTCAGTTACTAACCCATCTGTCCTCTACTAACTTCCTAATCCTGCCACGGACATTAGTTCCAGGGCAGTAATTCCCTTTCCAATGTTCCCTTACCCACTCTAAACCACTGTTTGGACACTTGATCCTCAGTGTTTTGGAGGACAAGCAACCTAGAAGGGTCACTAGATATGTTGTTGCTTGATTTCCTTTGTACTCCTTTGTACTCTTTTGTACTTTGTACTCACACACACACACACACCCTTTTCTTCTTTCTCTCTCTCTCTCTCTCTCTCTCTCTCTCTCTCACACACATACCTAAAAACATTAAAACCCACTGTTCCTGGTTACGACGATATCCCACCCAAATTGTTGAGTCATACCTCAAAAACTATTTCGACTATACTAGCACATATTATTAACCTTGCATTTCGCTCAGGAATTTTTCCAAATAAATTAAAAATAGGTAAAGTAATTCCTTTGCATAAGTCTGGTAGTAAGGAAGATACTAACAATTATCGTCCAATGTCAATACTCCCAGCGTTTAGTAAAATATTTGAAAAAGCTATTTCTATTCGTCTCACTATGTTTCTTGAAAATAATAATTTACTTAGTGATTTGGATTTCGTCGAAACCGTTCTACTCAGTCGGCTCTACTGGAATTTGTTAACAATTTATATAATTATTTGGAAGAAAAATTATATGTTGCAGGAATGTTTATTGATCTTTCGAAAGCCTTTGACTCCTTGGACCATAATATCTTACTTGAAAAATTGAAACACGTTGGAATCAGAGGTATACCACTGCAAGGGTGGGGAGGTGTGGTGGAGTGGTCTTGCCACTGGCCTGGTAATCCAAAGGTCCCGGGTTCAAATCCCGATGTATCAATGGGAAGATATTATTGGGATGGAATTTGTGCTGTACCTAGTATCATTGCATTACCACAAGCCCACCAAAACGTCAATCAAATACCCTCATTGTTCCCTGATTAAATAGCACTGTATGAATATTCCCATATTCAAAATATGCTATAGGGGTGCAATGCCTGGTGAGTTATCTGCTCAACAGGTGGCGTTGTGTGTGTAAGTGTGAGAGTCCGAGTGTAGGGGGTGAGACAGTGAAGCACGGGAACGAGGTGGCTTCAGAGATTGGGTCGTTTCGGGCCATGAGTGAGCACCGTGCCTCATGTGAAGGCAAGATGGCAGGTGCTCGTTGTACTCTACGTGCTTCACATGTCTCACTCCCTAGACTGGAAACAAGACCTCACGGGCTTCACTGTTCATTGTAAAGTGGTGAATGTTAAGGCTCTCAGCCTATGCCCGAGAGGAAGTAAGTTGGAATATAGGAAAAAAAAAAAAAAAAAAAAAAAAAAAAAAAAAAAACGATTTAATTCCTATATTAGTAACAGATCATAAACAGTCTATTGCAATTCAAAGTATTCTTCGTTTAGACGACCTATTTCAAAGGGAGTTCCTCAAGGATCAATTTTAGGCCCTATTTTATTTTGTATTTATATTAATGACATAACGTGTGCTAGCTCCAAATTCAAGTTTGTTATCTATGCAGACGATACGAACCTTTTATTAACTGATAAGGACGAAAACACTTTACACTCTAATCTGAGCAGAGAATTGAATTATACTGATAAATGGGTTAAACATAATAAGTTAAAACTAAATGTAACTAAAACTAACTACATAATTTTCCAAAATCGTTCTCTATAAAATATTATGCCCTCTTCGTTATTAGCAGGTGAAGTGATAAATCGTGCAGACAATATAAAGTTTCTTGGAGTATATATTGACCAAAACTTGAACTGGAGCTATCACATCAATGCAGTGGGTTTGAAACTATCAAAAATGTGTGGTGTACTCTACAGGATCCGTTATCAGCTTACCACTGAAGCAATGATTAATATATATTATACATTGTGTTATCCTCACCTCATATATTGTGTTTCTGTGTGGGGCTGTACTTGGCCCTCATATTTAAACAAATTAATAGTAGCTCAAAAGACAATTTTAAGATGTATACTATATTTATGGGTAAATTTGACTCGACCGATAACCTCTTCCCCTAGCTCTCAAACTGTTTAAGTTTACTTATGTTCATAAATATTTTTTTATTTTTATTATTTTTTTTCAGTAATATTATAAGCTGCTGAGGAAATAAAACTTTTCAATTTATAAACAATGCTCAAAATACTAGAAGGAATAACATAAATCTAATTTCTCCACAACTCCGAACAGTTCTGTTTAAAAACAGTATAATCTGTACCGGTCCTCAATTGTGGAATTCTCTACCTCCAAATATAAAGGATCTCATAATACTCAAGCAATAGATCTTTATTCAAAAATACAATTAAAAATCACCTATTTACTTTACAGTGTTCATAGTTCAGGATATGGTTGTAAGAAAAATGTAATCCATATCACTCTAAATTGCCTGTACTGAATATGTAATTAAATATATATAATTAATTTTGTCTGCCAGGGAGGCCCTGCTCGGCAGACCGTGCCATTTCCATTATTATTATTATAAACTTATGTATTGTATTTTCTTATTGGCAATACACTTGTTTTACTTTTACTTTACTTTTACACACACGCACACACACACACACACGCGCACACACACACACACACACATAAACCACATAGTTCACCACATATATTTTACCTACACATACTTTCACACACATGCACTCATTTTGCAACACTATACATAATTTTTGCAATCAACTTATACTCCCATACACCCAATTTTGCCATCAAACAAAAACTCCTGCATTTACAAACTCATTTCAAAATTCATTACAATCATTTGGGTTGTCTCTTATTTCTGCCTGTATGTATGTTGATTCTCTTTCGCCCATTCATTCAACACTCACACACTCATTTCAACTCAATCACTCATTTCAACACTCACACTCATTTCAACATTCATACACTCATTTCAACACTCACACACTCATTTCAACACTCACACACTCATTTCAACACTCACACACTCATTTCAACACTCACACTCATACCAACACTCACACACTCATACCAACACTCACACACTCATTTCAACACTCACACATTCACTCATTTCAACACTCAACACTCATTTCTACACTCACACACTCAATTCAACACTCACACACTCATTTCAACACTCACGTATTCATTTCAACACTCACAAACTTATACCAACACTCACAAACTCATACCAACACTCACACACTCATACCAACACCCACACGCTCATATCAACACTCACATATTCATTTCAACACTCACACACTCATACCAACACCCACACGCTCATATCAACACTCATGTATTCATTTCAACACTCAC